>RHGK01000021.1:0-279946 GCA_005281515.1 Taphrina wiesneri
TTGAGAGTTGATAGAGCCATCAGGAAAGTAGTGAAGTGTTCCTAGAGTCTCTCCATAGAAGCAGCCCATACCGTCACGCTTTTTTTGTGGTTTTTGAAGGCTAGAAGTAGATTTATTGAATCATACCTAGAACCAGGACTTCTAAGCACAAACTTTTGTCCCTTGATTTTTCCTAGACAGATAGAAGACTCATTTGACCATATAACACGTTTCTAGTCTCCTACAGACCAGTGCTGATGCAGTAGAGCCCAATTGAGTCAATTTTCCATGTGTTGGTGGCTGTATTAAGATTTGACAGGTGCTAGATAATTTTTTAAGTTCTCTTGCAAGAAGAGCTTTTCTAGTTTGCAACTAGAAATTTGCAGAGTAGTAGCAATGGATTTGTTCAACATCCACCGCAAATTTGAGAGAGAATTGACCAGCTCTGAGTATTCTATCACGCTTTGAAATTGCTCTGAGAGAGTTGGGGATAGAGTACGTTTGAGACCATGCTGTGCTTGCTTTTTAAGGTATCTAGAAATGGTAGAGCAATTTTTTGATAGCTGAGAAGCAATATAAGTCTATGAAAAGCCTGATTTATTGAGTAAATCATGCAGCCCTTCTGGGCAGGCCTTAAGTGAGAATATTAAGAAGGCATGAATTTTGTGGTGTAGATAGATTAGACTGGGACAGACTCAAAAGAAGGCTAATGAACTCAAATATTTATGTACAGATAGTTGAAAAGCATTACTATACTCACAACAAATTATAACGTGATAGTATCTATTTTGATGACTGTATAGCACGTCAAAGTTTGTGATGACAACCACATGTAATCAGAGCGTTGCACTTTGCTGATCCCCTACTGTAGGTTCAACACTATAGAACTAGCATAATTGAAATTATTGCCAATGAGCATGTCTAGAAGGCTACAGGCTGTGATTAGTGCCAGAGGCAATCATACCAAATATCAGAAGTTTAGCTTTTGTTATACTTTGCTAATGCCCTACTGTATATTTCTTCTAAATTTTATCTTTTAATGTATTCTGACTAGAGAAAGGAACAACTTTACTAAAAAGCTTCTCCTAGTATATCTACACCAATGTAGTTGTGGTAAGCTCAGAGTAGAACAACTTATTCTTACTCTAATCTTACTCTAATATTAAAATTATTGAAATACATCTGTCAAGAGCAAACACTCAGTTTTAGCTACTAAGTACTTTTTAAGATTAAGAATACTTTCTTTTCTCAGGTCACGCTAATTCAAATACAAGAAAATACTCCAGTATAGCTGTTGTTCATTTACTTTTTACCTCTTAAATTGTCTTCCTTGCTCATCAGAACTTTTAAGATAAGTGACTAAGAGTACAAACAATAGATTGCAACATAGTATTTCTAAGGCTTACTAGCTAGACTGCACGTACCCGTAAAAGTCTGGTGCACACTAGAATCAGCACAAGTTGTTCTTGCACTCTTCTACATGTCATAACAGACTGTTGCTCTGTTGCATGTGACGGCGGATTGATAGCTGGCTAATGAAACTGCTGTCAACTTTTCAAGACTGCGGTTCGTTGAAACTAGTGGGTTGTACTCGCAACAGTGTTTGGATAGTGCATGACCAGTATATGAAGGAAACTCATATTGATATAACCAGTAAATTTGAGCACAAGTCACCCCATTGGTACAGTGATCGGGCTTAGTGAAGGTCTTACAGGCAGGAAACTACGAGCTTTCCGGGCGAAAAGGATGATTCACGACAAATCTCTTCAATGACTTAGACCTGCAGCAATTGGTACTAAAATGTTGCAAATTGCGCACAGGAGTGCATGAATCAAATTGCGACTTTCGACATGAAATCTCCTAATGCCCGAATCGCATTTCGGCTCTACCATATCGTTTTAGGCCCTGAAGGAAACCTCTGTAGTTCACACGTCCAGCTCGACCCACGTAGCATATCTCGCAAAGCCTGATACTCCAAGGAGGAAAACCAGCCAGAGTCCTTGTCGTGGAGAAGATAAGCAACAGACTCGGCTCCAGGATCGTGCTGCCACTAAAATGTGCGTCTAGAAATGGTATGGTAATGTCATTGGAGCATAGCCGTTTCTGCTCGTCGGACAATTGTGCTTGAGATTGCAATGCTTCTGAATGTCGCAAATGGTGGAGGCCTCTGCCAGCCGTAGTGAGATAATCAGAAGCTGCCGATGTGCTCTCTTCAGCATTACTGCAATTATGATGATCCTTTAGAAGTGCGCTTGATACGAAATAGGAGGTTCGCTCGCGTTGGAGCTGTTCAGGTAGCACCAATTTGCACAAACTTCGAGTCACGTCGAGTATCGCTTCCCGACCATCTTCCTTCGAAAGAATGTTGATCTCCAAATCAGGAATGCTTGTATCATCATCCGCGAAATTGCTGATCGCTGTTCCCCAAGCTGGCGTAAGTAGGACTACTTTTTTCATGTCCCTAAAATATCGGCGAATTTTCCGCTTAATTGCCACTTGTAAGGAGGAGTCCATTCCCTTCAATTCTCCGTTCGCTTCATAGATTGTCAGTATGGGTATAGACGAACAGATTGTCCACGCAGCGAGATCCGCGACGTCGTTAATGAGTTGTTCCGGATCCTGCCCCTGCACAATCACTGCTAGATGACTCGGGATTTTAGTTAATGTCGATATGTCTGACTTGATCATCTCTCTCGAATTCGAGGTTAATATGAAACCTGCCAGAGAGTCTAGAAGCTTAAAGACAATGCTTTGAGCACTCTTGTAAGCATGAAATATACCGTGAATGGAGTACATGACGGCATAGCGTGCAAATGATGGACGAACACTTGTACGGCCTTTACCAGCACGGTGAGCATAGCGAGGTCTAGAAGAATGTTCGCCAATCGTTACATGACTCATCTTGTTCTTGTCCAATGGCTCTGACGTTCAAAGGTTGGTAAAGCACTAATGCTTGGCGCGAATGCGTTAAGTGTTCCTAGAACTTTGTGAAAGGTGTCTTAAACGAGGGTTGGTAGCACTAGCGTTGAACCCACTCAGGCTTTTCTATGATCGTATATTCCGATACACGAACGACAGGCTCACACGGCGAGACCTTTGGAAGATAGTCTCACGCTCCCAGAAAGTCTTCTCTCGGTAGCGTTGGGGTATTCCAATCACACAGTTCTAGCTTGAGCTCGTGATTTATACGAGGTCTAGCTCTGGATGTTCATATGGAAGTCGCCTCTCGTGTTAACGTTGACGAGATGACATATGACCTAGTCTGCCAACATGCATGAAAACACACAACGGGAATGACTCGCGAATGTCCAGAATGGTAGAGCCCTATCTGTGCATAGGTAGGTGACTATGCATCTGCATATGTGTACGTGTACGCCTACGTATGGTCAAGAATAGAGGTGCACGTGCAGTACATATATGCACCGGTATTCGTATATGTATTCAAATACCTATACCTATAAATAGGTACGTCTGTAGATGGGTATTTATATACGTACCTACGTGTATCCACGTGTAAACTACAGACGTACAATCAGGCAAATTCAGAACCGTACATGTATACTGTACTACGTAACAATATGTTACCGTGTGTACTTTGCTACAAGTCATGAAGCTTGTCTGTGAGCATAACGTTTTTGTTTAGAGAACGTCTTGTGCTCACTCATGGAGGTCACACGTACAGTGCCGTTGTCACACAAAATTGCAGCTACGACCTAAAACAGATCTCGTCGTTCGTCCTGTCATGTGTGCACTCCAATTGAAGAGTGAATGGGACTGGAACTCAAATCTAGACCAAGGCTGATAAGCAGACAGCCTCATTTCCACGGCATTCTTCGTTGACTGGAAGGCAATAAAGTTAAGGGAATGGTTTGATCAGAACCATGCAGCTAATTCAAAACGTGTGTATCGCAGTCATTCAGTTGGTTTTGATAGCTTTGAAAACAATGTTAGCCTCATAGAAGCGAAGCATGGATTGTGGTAATTTCTGATACACAACACTTGCTCTGTGCCGGCTTCTCGTTTTCTCCTTTGGCCATTCCAGATGAACGTAGAGCTCATTATGCTCATCTTTCTCCAATGTTTCAACGACAGCAAGGTTTTCCCAGCTCTTGAGCTCGAGAGGTGGATGCCAATCCGACTCCTTGCTTTGCGTTTTGTTCAGAATGTCCGGTTGAGCACTAGTGACCTGTTTTAAGTTGGAGACCGGACCTGAGTCGCCTTGCTTTCTCCGCTTAGATTGGATGGTATTGGTTGCAAGCACATCTGCGGAGCTTGAAACACGTTTTCGTTTCGATGTTACACCTATTGGTATGTCAACTCTGTTCGCTTCGTAGCCTCCGCGAGGCGCCCAGTAAGTATCCACTAGTGCTGAGGCAGACTCCGCTATGTTGTCATGGGGTTCCCATGTGTCGTCCTCGGAACCATAGCCTTCCCAGCGCACCAAATATTCATAGTTTCTGGTCTTTTTGTTCTTCCGATGCCTCACGATTTGTTCTACGACATAGACCTGCACGTTAGGTAATCCGAGACTCAGCAAACATCGCAAAGCACACTTACATCTTCATCCTCATTTGCTGATCCAACCTCTGAATCGACGTCAACCTCGTTCATGTCACTTGCCGCATGATCGGAAGCACCAAGGTCGACACCATTCGACTTCAACAACAAGTCCTTGGCCGAATGATTGTCTTCGTCGTCCGACAATTCGATCCTGCGGAATGTTATTTCCTCTGACTCGTCTTTGGCTTTGGAGAATGCAGACACCATAATCAAGTCCGGAGCGCAGTCGACACAGCGACAAAAGGGAAGTAAGGACCTTTTCAACGACTATCGGTAGATCCGACAACCAGCACGAATTGACTTTCAGCCAAAGTTGTGTTATGATAAGTTACACAGAAAGCTCGCCTTGCCACGCGAAGCACCAAAAAAATAGACTTGAAGCCGCAGCGCAGACAATTTGCACGTAGCTACAAGGGTATAAACTTTCACGACAGTGGACAAGTCGACCTCCTGACAGTTGTTCCCCTCGATCTAGCAATTTACACCATATTCATAGGGTACGGGATCGCGCCTGCAACTGCGTTTAAGGTTGTCAGAACCCGTGTGATTGTCGTCGACATCCACGGGTACGCTCACCGCGCCGCGGCTGGTTTGATCGCGACGTCGTATAGCAACATTGACCACACGTGTCGCGATCAACTTTGGCATACTTGGTTGCCAGGCCGTATGGCGACTAATACGACGAAGATGCGATTACCGGTACCTACCGCATGCCGGAACGGAGCCCTGGAGGTTCAAAGCCCTGCCAGGGCTAGTATGTTTCCAGTACCCCTAACCCCGCCAGCTACAGCTACACAGCACGGTTTCCTGGCATACAAGTGAAGCATACAGTATCAAACAGACAACTTGGAGTGATACCGTGTAGTACCAGAGCTTCCACCATGCTAGCAAGACAGACATTGGCCCGAAACTTGACCAGCACCAGCAGAACCGCAAGTCTGATTCAACGCCCTCTCATCCGTTCTGCTGTCACAACCTCTTTGACACAGGATGAGTCAGTAGCGCTTTTGGAACAACAACGACGCAGGCGTCCAAACTCCCCTCATCTCACCATTTATAAGAAGCAATTGACCGCCACACTTTCCATACTCAATAGGCTGACTGGAGTGGCCTTGTCTGGAGGTATCCGATAATGACTAATTCGACTGCTGAAAGCTTACTCTATAGGTCTATATGTTTTTGCTGGCGCCTACCTGGCCGCTCCCCTCACAGGGTGGCACCTTGATTCAGCTACAATGGCCGAGGCCTTCGGTTCGCTGAACGAAATCACCAAGTTTGCCTTGAAGACAGGCGTGGCATTGCCCTTCACCTTCCATTCTTGGAATGGCATTCGACATCTAGTCTGGGATACTGCATCTGAGCTCAGTCTCAAGGGAGGTGTGTCAAGTTCTCGTGTTGTTGTACCTGGGCTAACTCCATAGTGTACCGTACTGGCTATGTCGTACTCGGCTTGACCGCTGTCAGTTCGATAGGTTTAGCACTACTGTGATTCGATACATAGAGATTCGGATATGTTGTGACTGCAAAAAAATTTGTGTTGCAGTGCTTTCATTGCCGCTTTTCTGCTCACGTTTGGCGATGCACAAGTGCATTTTATCGCAACAGCGCTTGCTATGTGCTTGATATGGTCAGGGTCGTTTCAACATGTCCAGGTACTCACGTTTACACACATATTGAACTAGGTGTCCGCGGCCTAACTTATGGTTAAATATAGTCGGCTGGACATGTAGTACCCAAGCTATGCCTCTGCATCCAATCTTTCATTGGGGGTGGGGCTGGCTCCGGTCATGGTCAAGCGAACATGCGCCCATGACCAGCTATTCCTGCAAGTGTGCCTACTGTAGGACTCTACGGTACGGTACCTATCCAGGTTATGATCACCTTGCGCCACCATCTCAATTAGGGGGTGCCACTACCTCCCTACGTAAGATATATGCCCACGGCCAATACAAGCGAACACGGTGATTCAAGTATTGACTTCATGAGCCGTGCGATTCGGTCGCTGTGTGAGCTCGAGCATACGTAGACATTCCCTGAGAGTAAAGTCGCTCACGAGTAATCAGGTTGAGCCGGAGACAACAAGTATAATTCCATCTACAAAGGATATCATGACTTTCAAAGCGGTAATCCAGGCGTGGCTATCGGTAGAGCTTTCTTAGTCGCAGAACAGGCTTCCGAATGCTTACTAGGATTTGATAAGGAACTCAGTCGGTCAAGTGGTACCGTATCTCACCTGTGACAAAGGTCGTTCAATAATCAGAAAGCGTACAGATCGCGAGTCTAGGATCTCACAGCGGGAATATCGTTGCTATATTCTTTCGTCGTGACGTGAACAGAAGATAGCTCACAAGATGGAAGGTCTGCGCAAGTACTCTCCATACTATCATGGTCTCGGCTCCTCCGGTAGATCCAGTCCCTTCCCAGGTGCGAAAGGCACCGACAATCCTCGACCAGCAAGTCCGAACATGGCTCGTTCTCTGCAAAGCGGTAAGCGACCACCTTCTGCTCTGAGAAACTACGACACGGGTCTTCGGAAAACGATCAATTCACATTGGACAGTCTCAGACATCAGACCGGGTTCTTCCATGTCCAATCGAAGCACGAATTCCGTCGCCCTTGCGTCGACCGGCGCTGCTAACACTGTCGTCTCCGTAAGGATCAAGCCTGCGACTCCCGAGCTTGTTCATCGTGCTTGGGTATGTGATGAAGGAAACACAATAAGGTCGAGCGCGGGAGCTTCCGGACCAACCATAGGCTTCACCTTCGATCACGTCTTCAAGGAGAACGATAAGAATCAAGATGTTTATGACCAGAGCGTGAAAAGATTGGTTACTGCTGTTATAGATGGCTTCCACGGAACAGTCTTTGCCTATGGTATGACAGGCACCGGCAAGACTCACTCAATGCAAGGCACCGATTCTGAACCTGGAGTCATTCCGCTAGCAGTACGCGATTTGCTACGCGAAACAAATCGCACGAGTGACAAGGATTACGTTCTGAAAGTTTCATATTTGGAGATCTACAATGAACGAATCCGGGATTTGCTAAATGATTCCTTGGAGGAAACAGAAGATATCAAGATCCGCGATGATCCTAAAAGAGGTATCCATGCTTACCCTCTTGTGGAAGTCGCAATAACAAAGGAGGAGGACTTTATGCGTATCATGAATCAGGGTGAAACACTGCGCCACAGTGCTGCCACGGACTTCAACACGCATTCTTCACGATCTCATGCAATCATCCAGATCGTGGTCGAAAGCACAAATCGTGGGGAAGACAAGACAAATATCTCAACTATTTCTTCAAGGACTTCGACCTTGAATATGATAGATTTGGCCGGGTCGGAAAGAGCTGCTTCGGACGCTGAGAGAAGAAAGGAAGGGTCTTATATAAACAAATCGTTGCTGACCCTGGGCAGTGTTATTGCCAGACTTACCACTGCCGTACAGGCGGGAAGTACTGCGCATGTACCCTTTCGCGATTCTAGGCTTACTCGCCTGTTGCAGAACGCGCTGAGTGGCTTGAGTCTGGTCAGTATCATAGCGACGATAAACACAGACACTCGATTCGTGCTTGAAACAACAAACACATTGAAGTTCGCATCACGTGCCAAATTCATTCCAGGGAGAGCGCAACGAGCAGAATTCTCTCGGGGTGACTTGGGACTCGTGGTAGAGAAGTTGAAGGCAGAAGTTGCAAGTCTGCGTTCTCAATTGAAGATTTCTCAAACAGTCATCTCACAGCTGCAGTCTGCAACATCACAATCCTCAACCACTGCTTCACCAGAGTTGTCAATAAAACATGGTACCGTCTTGCGGGGTTCAGAGCGTGACAATATGACAGAGAATCTGGCATTAGTTGCACGTATCGAAATTCTCGAGAACGAGAAACTGGAGTCAGATCGCTATATACAAGATCTGCAAGCAAGATTATTGGGAGTAAAGGGAGACTATTTGCCATCAATGGGAATTCTAGAAATTCCTCATACTCCTGATACTGTCAAAGTTTTGATCAAGGACCATTATTCAGATACTTCTGTACACAATGTGACATCGTCACCACGCAATGGCACCCTTCATTCACTTCGCACCAGGGATCAAAGGCACGAGGAGCGTTCGGATAACGATAATGCACTTGCAGACAAGGTTTTAGCGAAAACTGTACTGTCGAAGTCTCAACGATCTCGAGAGGAAGCTCGAAATCTAACACTACAGATAGCTCAACTGAAACATAGAGAGGATACGAAGTCGTCCATCGATAGGGAGCATGGCGCTCCAAGAATCACTCCTACTCCAGAGAGAGAAAAGGAGAATGCGCTCTATACGAACAAAGTCGCACTTCCAAAGCATACCTTTATCAGTCCAACCATCAGAGCTCCTCGAGAAGGATTCATATGATGACAAATGCGCTCGTCTTGAGAACACAAATCATGCCTCATGGTCGCTATAAGTCCATATCCGTTTCACATCACTGTTTAAATCGTTCATAGGAGCTCTTAAACTTCACATTCAGTCTACAAATCGCGCATCCGTCATAGTAGAACTCGATCTCGTGGACAGCATCGCCGCGAATACATTCCAGGGATATTGCGGCCCAAGCATGTAAGCAAGCAGGGATTGTGCCAGGTTGAGCCTGTCCACTGATCAGGCAAAAAAGAACTCAGAGCACTGATCGAGCAAAATCGCTACACTCTGTCCTCTTGTCACTAGTCAGTCATCGGTTGGTGCATTCAGTTGTGCTGGCTGATTGGACTCACATCTATGGGACAGGCACAATGTCCATGGTATTGTCATGTCTTGACAGGTAATGGACAGCGGCGAATAACACTGGTCGGAATATTGGGCTATTTTCACAAGGTCTAACAGCATGTATCTGACCACAAATAGCAAGGCATGGGATGCGTTTTACAGACGTTGTACCGGCACGATCAGCGGAATTAGCTTGTTTAAGATAGTGAATTCCCTGTGAAGCTATAATAGATTAGCTGATCGAAGATGAAAGTGTCAGTCCTCGAATTCGCGTACATCCGGGTTTTTCTTGAAATCATAATCATAGGATTGCTCTCGCATATTCATAGCTATACACACAATATAATTAATATCCACCTATGTAGCTCCCGTGGTTCGATAATGTGCTAGAGCTCTACGACCATTGAAGCACAAGTTGCGACTTTGAGGTGTACTACAATCACAGCCAGTGGTATCATTGTGATCCTAATTGCTCTTGCATGTCTTTTGGGCCAAGAGAGCCTGCATGCCAAATTTCAGGGTGACCTATGGGCTGGGCTGCTCATAAGTCTTGTTAGCATCTGGACGAACTTGTGTATTCGAACCGTGCTAAATCTCAAAACAAGCACAAAAGTTGACATGTACTTCTACCTGGCGAGACCTATGCAATGTAGAGAAGTCGTCGAAGTTCGGTAGGTAAAGCTGCTAAATCACAAGATGACAACAGAGCAGAGATAAGCACATTGTGGGCTCTTCATATGTAAAATGATAAGGTATATACGGTAGCTATAGATTAGATCAATTGCGAAGTCGCACAGCTCTAACGTTATCGTCGAGTGGAGCTCTAGAACCAGCAACAACCAATTGCGAGGTTCTTGTAGCCACGGTATCACGGCCACCACGAAAATGGGCACGACATCTGCATTCGAGGAGCTCCAGCCTGGCGCGCATAAACGCGTCTAGGTTCGGCGCGCTTCGAGTCAGTACGAGTAGGTATGCATGCCCACCCATCGCAAAGCTGGCTGAAATCGACTAGCTGCAATCTAAACCGCCCTTGGAGATTCATTAAGCTTCGACTGATTGCACCAGAAACGTATATCTAGCTATCTCCTTATCGCTGGCAGGCTTTCCACACTACTTCGTGTAGTGCTCGCAGAACTATCTGGCCGTTTCGATATCATCTGACTAGCTTGAGTGACAGTACGAGGCGCAGGGAAGACAAGACGAAGCTAGCACAGCAGGCATGTCGCTCTTCAACGTCAAGGAGCTTGCTGACTACAAATCACAAACTGCACAAGTCGTAGACTTTCTACGCAACTTCAAGTCGAAGACTCCCGAAGACGATGAATATGGTGTCTCAGATGAGTTCGGCATGGAGCCAAAATACATGCGACAACTACAGCGAGTTGCTGATCGGCAGTCTGCTACAATTGTGTTCGATCTAGCCGATCTCAAAGAATATAACGAGAACAGACAGCTTTTAACGGACATAATCTGCAACACCAAAACTTATTGCGGAGTAATCTGCCGGGCCATAGACGAAGCACTGCCCGCGCCTTCCATTGATCTTGGAGATGAAGAAGAGGTTATAGACGTCATTATGCATCAGCGTCGTGTCAGGAATGCAGCTTTACATGCTGAATCCAACAATTCTACACTGCTTACAGAACATCTCTTTCCTGCGGATTTGATCAGACGCTATAATATGTATATTAAGCCGTTGCAATCCGACTATCTAGGATTGGGTAAAGCCTTTGCAGTGCGCGATATCCGAGGTGAACACCTGGGCAAATTCATCACCGTGAGAGGCATTGCCACGCGCGTAAGTGATGTCAAGCCATCAGTGATGGTCAACGCATATACGTGTGATCGTTGTGGTAGCGAAGTCTTTCAGGAGGTCAAAGGGAAACAATTTACACCTTTAATCGAATGTTCTTCTGAAGATTGCACCAAGAACAATGCAAAAGGTCAATTACACTCTTCTACCAGAGCTTCAAAGTTTATGCCTTTTCAGGAAATCAAGCTTCAAGAGCTGACCAATCAGGTGCCTGTGGGGCACATTCCGCGTTCTTTGACAATCCATATGAATGGAAATATCACGAGGACTATAAACCCCGGAGATATTGTTGATGTTAGTGGTATATTTCTGCCCACACCATATTCTGGTTTCAAGGCCATTCGTGCTGGCTTATTGACAGACACATTCCTCGAAGCTCATTTCGTGAAGCAACACAAGAAGCAGTACACAAGCATTGACACCACAACTGAGACTGTCTCAATGATCACAGCATTGCAGAATACGGGTTCAGTGTACGAGAAATTGTCCAAGTCGATCGCACCTGAAATTTATGGCCACGACGATGTCAAAAAAGCACTATTGTTGCTTCTGGTGGGCGGAGTCTCGAAGACGATGGGGGACGGTCTCAAGATCAGAGGTGATATAAACGTATGCCTGATGGGAGACCCCGGTGTAGCAAAATCTCAACTACTAAAATACATTACAAAAGTCGCGCCTCGTGGAGTGTACACAACAGGCAGGGGTTCTTCAGGTGTCGGCCTGACAGCTGCGGTGATGCGGGATCCTGTCACAGATGAGATGATACTCGAGGGCGGCGCGCTGGTCTTGGCCGACAATGGAATATGTTGTATCGACGAATTCGACAAGATGGATGACTCTGATCGGACAGCAATACATGAGGTCATGGAGCAGCAGACCATCTCGATCTCAAAAGCTGGGATCACAACAACTCTCAATGCGCGCACTTCAATTCTGGCAGCTGCCAATCCACTTTATGGTCGCTACAATCCAAAGATATCTCCGGTGGATAACATCAACTTACCTGCAGCTTTACTGTCTCGATTTGACATTCTTTTCCTGATCTTAGACACACCCGCTCGTGACGAAGATGAGAGATTGGCGCAACATGTCGCCTATGTCCATATGCATAATAGACATCCTGACATGGACTTTGAACCTCTAGATCCGAGTATGATCAGGGCGTTCATAGCCGCCGCAAGGCAGAAAAGACCAACCGTCCCAAGAGAAGTGAATGACTATGTAGTAGGGGCTTATGTAAACCTGCGGCAAATGCAGAAAAGAGACGAAGGGAGTAAGAGACAATTTACGCATACTACCCCGAGAACTCTACTCGCAGTGTTGAGGATGGCACAGGCACTGGCGCGATTACGATTCGCCGATCTTGTCGAAGTTGGCGACGTGGACGAAGCTCTCCGTCTGATCTCCGTCAGTAAATCTTCTTTGTACGATGACGAGACTCGTGACGTGGACTCCACTTCTTCTTCGAAGATATACAAGATCATACGAGACTTGGCTAATGGGGACGGCGAGAATTTCATTGGCGAATGGAGCATAAGAACATTACGCGACCGGATATTGGCAAAAGGATTTACTGAAGATCAACTTGCTGAAAGTTTGACGACCTATGAAGAACTTGGTATCTGGTTGGTCACAGGCACCAAACTTACATTCATCGATGACCAAGGAACCACTTGAGATCATCTGAGCCAAATTAATCGAAGACTTGATTTGCTATGTTCTCAAAACGCATTCTTGTTATTATGAATACTTCGCGCTTGTGCCAATACATACTGTCAGAATGAGTGTACTTGGTAGCATAATTCAGTATGCTTTCACGCTATCCTACCTCGTGGTCACTTCTATTTTTATGCGAGGTTGAGTCGTTCATGATTTAGGGCTCCTAAAGGTTAACTTGTGAGGTTCTCTGCACCTGCACAGCATTCTGAGCAGTACTTGTGATTGTCGAATGTGCGACACGAGTTGATACCAAATGCATGATGACAGCCTGGTCGCGGTCCACAGGCCCCGCATAGCGCCTGTGTACCTATTTGTGTCGCGTCACCGCTCAGGGCGAATTGCTATGAACATGCGTGCGAATATTGAATTGTTAGTCGGACGTGCTGACCGGACAACGGCAGCTGTTCCTTGAGTCATCATCATTCCTGGGGAATACCTCACGATCATGCCTGAAACCTTGTGGCGACTTCGGGTCCTGTACTTGCAATTGACTCGTAAACTATCTGTCGATTGAATGGAATGATCAGTAGATGAGTACAGAGGTAGCCTCACCAGCCGGAGCACGCATGACGCGTCTGACCTAATTTCTCTTCCAGTATGGCTGCGAGAATCCGTGCTTGACTCCAGTTGCAACACCTTTGTCCTCAGGTCTACCTATCAGGGACACGACAAGCACACTTGTCGACATCAAATCTTAATCAAGAATGTCAGAACGCGTAGCGAATATTCAAAGGACGTCCAACAGTGCTCAGCCCTTCTCTCAACGTCCCAAGACGAACATACATCAAACAATTTGTATGTGTATACTGGACACACTGGCAATGGCTGATTCCGGTTAGGCACTATTCTAGAGTGTCTTAACGAGAGTGACAGCTTGGCCTGCTGTATTCTCATGCCGGATCGTGCGGAATGCATTCACTTGGAAATCGGTGAATCCTTGTCCTACATGAGAACAATACAAATACTGTCTATGTACGAACCTACTGTGGTATGCTCTCATTTATGCTCAACGCAGATCACTGAGTTCAGTTCATTTTGCCTCGGTACAAGGTCCAATCGAAACGTAGCAAGATCTCCCTTGTTCTAGAGGAGGGGTTTCCACACACAGCTGTGGTGCTACTGGACAAAAATGTGTTCTCCAGCTCGATGGGGAGACAATCGCTAAGCTTATACGCTTCACAGCCACTAACGAGTCTTGAGCCGAAGTCCGAATCGTTCGAAGACTTCTTTGCTTGTTTTGCTGCAGCAATACACTACATCAGAAACTCACTTCAGATTGATTTCGTCCCCAATTGTCTCACAGCACGCCGTGCCTTTCATGGTGGAGTGCTTGTGCTGCACCGCAGCTCTATTCATGAGCTTGAGCTGCTCGATAGCTTGTGTTCGCACTCACAAGGGGGCTCTCTTTTTGGTCTGCACAACTTGCTATGCACTATCACAACTTAAACGTTAGCTCTGTTAAATCACACCAGGACCGCCATGGGACGTCGCTTGCTGCGAGTGACAATTGCCCAGCCTTTGGCAAATACACCCGCCCTGGAGGCTCGACTCGACACGATTGAGCATTTAATTCGAGATCAAGCATTACTATCAGAGCTCAAAGCACTATTATCACTCCTACATGATTTCGAGAATTTGTTGACGAATGTCTGTTCACCACCGATTGTCATGGTCGAAAGCGAAGCGAACTTACTCTAGTTAGTTGATCCTCAGACCGGTGAATCAAAGCTCTAAATTCTCTGAGCAGCGCATCAATCATGTACTACTGTTGCGGAAAGCTCTAGCCATTGTTGGAACGATCGCACAGCAAACACAATCCTCAAGTATATCATTGCTGACGGAGCTGTCCGAGGTTATTCCAGGCAGCTTGTGGGAAGATTTGACTGACCTTTCAGATAATGAATCACGAAATCGTTCTTGAGGTACAAGCTCAAATAAGCCTGGCCATCAGTGAGGATGCTACATGGACGAAAGGTGCTCTAGGATTGCGCCATCAGAGATGTTATGCCATTAAGGTTGTTCGAAAATCTCACACACTTTCACACAATCAAATGCTGATTGTCCAGAGTGGGGTCAATGGCATGCTAGACATCGCTCGTCAGACATACAGAGAAAAAGTCGATGACACCATAACAATCGCTACAACATATGCAGGTAGACATGCGGCCACCATGTGGTCATAGCTGATCTCGAAGGTGACCTTAATTTGCCAATCACCATCCAGTTCGATGTTCGCAAGGGAATATATTTGTCACTGCCAGAGGGTCACCACGATACGGAGCTGCCGCAGCAGTTCATCAACCGATCATCGAAAGCAAGTAATCTCAACTTCACGACTATTGAGCTGCAGCAGAAGAACGCACGCGTAAATGAAGCTCTCAACGAAGTTCTATTGATGTCAGAACACACGATTGAAGATCTGGTCAAGATCATATCTCCACACATTGGACATCTCTTCAGGGTCTCTGAGGGACTTGCATTACTCGATATGGTCAGTAAACTTATGTGTATTGTGCAAAAGTTAATCTGTTAAGATGATTTCTTTGGCTTTGTTCTGTACCTCCAAGAAGTACGTGCGTCCTGAAATAGGATCGACGATTGTCGTTAAGAATGGGCGACATGCTATTCATGAACACTTTACACAGGAAGACTTTGTTCCCAACGACACTCTCTGTGATGCTCACCCTATGCTGCACCTGATCACGGGCTGTAATATGGCCGGCAAAAGCATGTATTTGCGTCAAGTCGCTTTGATTGTTATCATGGCTCAGATCGGATGCTTCGTTCCGGCCAAATATGCTTCCATTCCAGTTTTTGAACGGCTACTTACAAGCATCTCGAACGATGATGGCGAAGATCTACATAGTAGCGGGTTTTCTTCTGAAATGCAAGGAATCGCACGAATAATCCATGAAGTATGCCCCCGGTCAGTTGGAATAGTCGATGAATTGGGCCGAGGAACCTCGACCACGGACAGCCTTGCAATCAACCTAGCTATCTGTGAGCATCTAATGAAAAGTAGCGGATTCGTGCTGTACACCACACATTTCTGGCAATTACAGCAGATCTTGCAGCACAAAGCAAAGGTCGTGTGCTTGCATTTCGAAACAGCTCAATCCGTTGCGAATCGCGGGCCACTCTTTGCGCACCGCTTAACTCAGGGGATTCATCCTGGTGAACAGCTTGCCATGAAGCTTACTGCCACGACGTCTCTCCCGATTGGTCTTGTTCAACGTGCTAGGAAGACAAGCTGTGCCTTGATCAATGATGCCAAGGGACGACATACTCGCGCGGAGTCGGCAGTACTGAGAGAACTTCGAAGGTTCATTCTACAACTTTCCGAGACCTTAAATCAACTTGGCACGCACGAAAGCAGACTAGACGACACCGTACTGAAGGACTGGCTGATCAACCTGTATGAGAGCCTTGCACAGCGCTTGGAACGAACTTCGAGTCAAGCCCAAGGATGAATCGAGTCATGTGGAATGACAATTCGGAGACAGCGCTGCACGGATGGCCCGCGCACGAAATTTCACAGTCCAGCTGGGACTTCAAGAAAGAGCCATTAGGAACTCAGATCAGAAAACTTGACAGAAAACTGGAATGGATTGTCCTGTAAATCATTTTGACTATCATTTGCCATCGCATCCGCCACACTATCAAGTGATTAACACATGATCAGACGCTCAGCCCTCAGCCCTCAGCTTTCCGCACAGGAATTTTGATTCCTTGGTTGGAGAACTTTCTAGAAATGTCTGTACTTTCAATCATGCCTGGAAATCCTAGACAGTGTCAATATCCAATGAAGAGCTTTGCGAATGTGCAACTACTTACGCTTAGCCGAATATACACTGAAAGGGTCACTGAACCCAGAGCATAAGACCGGGGTGGAACCATTGGTCAGAAGAGAATGCGAACCAGTGCTGAGATTCACGAAATTGAACTTGAGCCTAAACGCTAACACATTTGTCAGTCGACCTTCATGTATGCTCATGGATGATGACTGACTCCCTTCGGTTCGGACACTTAGATCTTGGAGCACGAACCAGACACCAAGTCGCTCTTGCGTGTCATGCAATTTGAAGGCTGACGCGACCAGACTACCAATAAGATTTCGCGTGAAGGAACCTGGCGTATGCTGAGGAGCACCTGTGCGTTGCTGTTGTTGTGGGTGCTTGTATCGAGTTTGGTCATGGTAAGTTTCTTGCTCAGAATGACTCTTGATGTTGTTTGAAGACGTTGCATGCAATGCTTGAAAATTTTGTGCAGTCTTCTGATCGTTGTAGTGGTTGTTGTGTATTTGTGGATAGGGCGCGTAATCTGAAGACATGCCATAACCATAAGGTTGAGTTGCAGTGTTGTACTGGTTAGGATCGCTGTTCCATGCCGCATATTGCTGAGCTGCGCTAGCAGTTTGTGACGAAGATGTGTTTGCTGAAAATGCGGATGGCGTCTGGCCAGTCGAAGTCGGGTGTACCACAAGATTGAGTTCATTTTGTGCGTACTCATCCCATAGGTCCACTGTGAGAACGAAAAAAGATATGTCCAGTACCCTTGAATCAAATTAGCAAGTCACATCCAAATGACAGTCTCCATCACTCACGAAACATCCACTTCTTTTCCTGTTTGTTTGTCTCGTATCGCGAGTCTGACGCACGGCGGAGGTGTTATAGGACGTCTATCCTTGTCACCGAATCCTAGATGATCAGCACATTGCTCACGCTACCATGAGGTCGATCAAATACCACACATCCTGGCGCGTTGAGGTTGCTGCTCTACGTGTAATGAGAATGTGTATTGATCCATTTCCATGCCCAACTATGTCGGTTAACACTATTGTCAGCTTCTGGTGTATCGAGTGAAAGAGCTACTGGTCGAAGGCAGATGAAGTACTGTAGGAGAAGACCAGAGTCACTATATCGTAAGATTTGAATGGTTCTGTCCTGCTATTGGGAAGGGATGATAAAGTCTGGTCAATGACGAAAGCTCTTCATCAGCCGACACTTTAGCATTACCTGTTTCCCATGGTGGAGTTGATGTGGGTCATGAAACGCCTGCTTAAGCGAAATTGAAGTGCCAAACCTGGAGACAATCCGAGTAATACGGCGATACTTTCGTCAAGCGGAGCTCTGAAGTTCGGGTCTGACTGCTCCATACTGATCACAAATTTTCCTCGTGCTAGGTGATAAGTTGCATTAGAAGAAATCGCGATTTCCTGCAGGTCCTATCATTATACAGAACGATCATGGATTCATCGAAGCAGCCCGTCAAGCTCGCAAAGGTCACAAAAGTTTTGGGTCAGTCGGAATTTCGCATCGTGTGTGAGCATTATGTTGACTTGTCAAGGTCGAACCGGATCTAGAGGAGGTGTCACCCAGGTCCGAGTCGAGTTTATGGACGACCAATCCCGATCTATTGTGCGAAATGTAAAGGGTCCAGTCAGAGAGGACGACATACTTTGTCTGCTTGAATCTGAGAGAGAAGCTCGTATGAAAATCATCAATCATTCGATTGCACTCACTAATGATGACAAGGACGACTGCGCTAAGACTGTATCAAGCGACTGGGATCTTCCAGTCGTTTTTCGAGGAATTTGTAGAGAGCGACCTGCCATGGTCATGACACAGGTGGAGACGAATGCGACACACCATTTTGCATATGCGACAAGACTGCATTTTCTTGAACTTTTCTATTAGGGAGAGATTCTACAACAACATCAATATGATCCTTACATCGAAAATATCGTGAATCTACCCTATGGTTTCTTATGATTGCTTCCACTCTTGCCTTATGTTCCATGCCTCATGCCCATTTTATAGCATGGCACAAAAAGTTATGGGAATCTGACTAGGTATTAGGAAACGTCAATATTGGAAATTTAAGGATCCAGGGATCATATTCTTGTCTTGCTCTGTCGCGCAGTAGCAGTGATTATTATGTATTTGTGTTTTCGTCGATTTCTTGGCTCAAACCCTGTGGGGCGGCCATGGATTTCAGGGCATTGAAGCCTTCTCATGTTTCCAAAAGGTCAGCAACTGATTGCCGTACTTCTGCAATTCCTCCATCGGTATCATGAGTCGAAAGTCATTTAGCAATAAGAATTGAAATTCGAGATGATTGAGTTCAGAAAGAGGCAGACCCCCGACCTATGACAATAAGTGTGTGATCTCGCAAAGGGCAAGAGTGTCTACCTTGGCATATCTTGAATTCGTGTAGAACACATCAGAACAGAATTTGCTGGCCACGACAATGCCAGTTATCACTAGGCGATGCACATTGTAGCTGTCGATGGAGAAAGGATGACGTTCCTCGTTCATGAGTTGTCTCGTGGACGTAAAGGTATCTGACATGGTATTCATTGTCGCATCCGGTGCTCTGCTCATTCTGTCAAAATAGACCAAAAGAGAGAGAAATATATCGCTAGACATGGGACAGTATTTGAGTATTCGAGTAAGGTATGATTGTATGGAAATGCTGGGAATATTACGCGCGTGAAATGCTAGAAGGGGAGAGCCTGGATTGGGTGGGGAGATAGCGTTAGTACCAGAATGTAAGTTGTCGTTAGAGTAGGTGATCTTCATCAACAAGGACGAAAGCATGACCAAAAGCTCAGTCTGCGAATGTTCCGCGATGTTTAGCACATCTTCCGCCTCTGGCTCGGTAGAGGGAGCAGTGGATGAAAGACCTTGATCATCATCACAACTGGCCACCGATGCTATGGTTGTACTCTTCAAACAAGTACCTCTATTGTTTTTTGCGCTTGTGAATATTGGACTAGAGTGCTGAAATGGGTTGGAAGTTGACGCATGTGTTGTTCGTTCGCTGGACGTAGCTGAGACGGTGGATTGGGGAGTGACTGGGCCATTTGCCGTGGTATTCTGGGCTGATCCTGAAGCACTGATTCTCGGCGAGATGTTCATCAAAGACTGTTCGTCTGCTCAAATGAGTTGCTGGGCCATCGTTGGGAATGACGATGAGCTCTCCAGAACGATTAGAATCAAGTGCCTGACCTTGTTGGCTCCACGGCAGACGATCAACAGCTTCCCTAACTTTCGTTTCCGCAGGACGGAGCTTCGCCGATGATCCGCCTATTGAACAAGTTGCGACAACGAGGAGCATTAGTTAGAAGTTTGTTTCGTTGATTGGAGGCACTCCCAATTCCCGGGCAGTGCGATTTTCCTCTTGTGGATCCACTAGCGGGCTCTCCGGACAAAGTTCTTCGGCAGGTCTTGCCGCTTCTGTACAACAAAGCGACCGCACAAAATACGACCACACATTGTCAACCTTAAAAGAAATCCTTGGAATCCAAAAACGGCGGCGGGCCGAGAAAGTCTTCCAGTTGCAGCCTAGGCCGTGGAGCTGTCAAGCCAAAAGTTTACATGCCTCTTCTATCCTAGATTGCAGAAGCAACTAGCTATTGGTTACGTCATCGCATGAAGACCTGAAATTGACATGTACTCGTGCAGCTCAATTGCAAATGTGCGGAAGTGCTATTGAATACGAGTAGACCTTTGGCAATTGGAGCCACTGACTTTCATTTTCGTACTTGCAAATGGAGACTATCTATGACTTTGAGTTTATGGTTGTGGTCTAGCAGGAGAAGGTTGGGATTTCCTTCACACATGTCCTCCACATCATGGGCACAGATTGCAGCGGTGGGAGGCCAAATCACAGATCAGGCTACTCCAGCTAAGACAGCAGTCAAACTCAATGCTCCTGCCTCAGACAAGTCAAAGCCGACGTCGAGTTCCTCGACGACGGTGGCTGACAATCAGGAACATCTAGGGCCTACAGTGGACAAGTTCATGTCTCATCGTGGTGACACTGATCATAGCCCTTTGATAGTTTCTCTAAGACTCGACGAGCAAGTCTTGAGCAAGCTTACAGAAATTCGCAAGGCGAATTTTCCGCCAAGACAGAACAATCTAGAGGCTCATCTCACGATACTGCATGCACTGCCTGCAAGTTGTCGAGCCGATATGCATGAATTTTTGACACACTTGTCGCACACGCAACAGAGCTTCGATCTGCGAATGGGGAAAGTACGTGTCAAACCAAAGATAGTCTTGCTTCCAGTGCGATCCAAGGTCTTGGACCAAATAGTGTACGATATCCAGGATGCTTTCTGGTCGAAACTGTCAGACCAGGATAGACAAGACTTTCGGGGAGGCCACATCACCTTGTGCAACAAGCTCACGGAAGACGAGGTTGACAAGCGAGCAAGTGGAATTGAACGAGCCATTCATGATATCAATATATCTAAATGCCAAGCGATAGGTATCGATATGTGGATTTATCGCGGAAACAAACCGTGGCAATCGGTGTCTAGTTATGTGTTTCAGACATGAGCACGAGTCATGCTTCGTATGCTGGGTCGCTGGATTCGTCTGCTCATCACACTAGAGCCGCGCACTCTTCATTTGCCCTCCAAGGTGGAACCACCAGTCGACTTTGCAGTGTCGTGGCTCTGTATCGCTGCTTCTACCGCTGCCATTTCGTTCAGATCATCGGAAGATTGTTGGGCGACCTTTGGCACGATGATGGTTCGTGCGTATTGCCTGCAGAACGTGTCAACAGAAAGACACTTCTCTTGTGTCTGAACACTCACGATGGGCGCAAAGCACGCAGAGGTACAGCCGACCTGGATAGTCTTACAGAAAACATGTTGTGAGCCTTGTGTATGAGTGTAGATGAAGATTGTACTTTGAGAGAGGGGCAAGGAGACCTTCTTATAGTCAGTGTTTCCAGTACGCTATTATTCAATCAGAGATAAGCTCACGATCAAAAGCCAGACCAGATACACTCCTTCGATTGCGTGCTCTCGATCAGTCGAGGTCATCCCATTCATCCATCCCACCGACCCACAATCGAGCTCTGCCCCAATCTCCCCCTCCGTTCCAGGCAACGATCTGGGGATCGAGCTTTGCGTGACTCTGATTGGTTCAAGATTGTGGCAGGCGTCAGATCACCCAGAAAGAGTATGTATGCCCGCCCCATGCGCCCTCAGGACTTCGATTGAATGTGGAGACAAATTACCTGTGTTTGTAGATGATTTGTGAGATGGATCCTGAAGTTGGTTGTGAGACGCTGTTGACACAGTGCATTTTTCTATTAGGCTCTCGAATTCGTTGACTTTTTTGGAGATGTCTTCGCTCTCGACTTTTCTGTCAATCCTAAAGTGGATCGCCGCGCTAGGGGCTGGATCAATCACACTGATCGGTACTGGATTATATTTCTTTCAGACGTCCATCATATATCCCGCGTCCATCCCATCAGGCTCCCGCACAACTGTAGACAATCCTAGTCAGCATGGTATGGCTGAGTATGAGTCCGTCATGCTCAATACTCCTGATGGAGAACGGCTGCATTGTTACCTGATCATGCAAGATGCAGAGTTTGCACCGAAACGGCCCACGGTTCTGCTGTTCCACGCAAATGCAGGCAACATGGGTCATCGTCTGCCCATTGCCCGTGTCTTTCACAATCAAATGAAGCTTAATGTGGTCATGCTGAGTTATCGCGGTTATGGCAAGTCCACTGGAACAGCAAATGAAGCTGGCATAAAGATTGATGCTCGTGTTTTCTTGCAGTACGTACTCGATCACAAAGTGCTAGGCAAGACAGAGCTTTTTGCCTATGGACAAAGCATCGGTGGGGCAGTTGCTATTGATGTTGTGTCCAGGAATCGCGCTCGATTTAGCGGTATCATCATTGAGAACACGTTCTTGAGCATTCGCTCTCTGATACCAAGGTTTGTCTACAAAGTCCTTCACGTCAAACGAGACTAAATAACGCAGTGTGTTACCTATGGCTGCGCCAATAACACGACTATGTCATCAAAGATGGGACAGTGAGGCTGTAATTGACACAATTCAAATACCAATCCTGTTCCTTAGTGGTCGCCAGGATGAAATTGTGCCAGCAGCTCAGATGGATCGTCTCTATCAACTTTGTACCTCGCCAAACAAAGAATGGCACGAATTCGCAGATGGGACCCACAACGACACTGTCGCTCAAAAAGACTACATGAAGCACATCTACGACTTCATAGTCAAATCTAGCAGCCTTCAATAATTGCAATCAGAAAATGGTCAATTATGCAATGCCTAGGCTAAAACTCAAGCAGCACATATGCCGGACTAAAAAGCATATTTACATCTTTGAATGAATTCGTCCTCTTTGAGGTTCTTCTCCCACGTATGTTCCTTATCCTCACCAGAAAGCACAGACATTACATCCTCTCTTGTGCCATAGAGCGCATGCTCGAGAGACACAAAAACGGCTATCACCGCGCGTATCAGAAAAGCATCGCCCTCGAATGCATAGATGTCGAATATTCGCGACGATACGTCAGGTGGTGCTTGCTTCGCCAGTAAGGAAAGCAGCATTGGCTCGAGATACGATAACGGAGCAATACCCAGGTCTGTATGAAGATGTTTATGAAGCAAGGGCAGCCGTTCCGACAATTTTGTCGTAAACACTGCTACGAATCTGTTTAGGACGGGCTCGTCTCTAGTGTACAGAGCGAGAGGAAGCGAGCGATTCAGAACATTGACGAGAGTGATGAACGTCTGCAAGGGCGAAAGGTACATCAGAAGCAGGCCTGCAATAGAATTGACGCCCTCGACATATGATACCATAACGTCCTGCCTATAGTATAGATATGCCTTCAGCACTTGTACCAGAGATTGGTGTAAGGGACCACCCTTCTGGAAAATTCTGAGCTCGACAAATGTCTGAGCAACTGATCTGTCCAGCAACTCGTAAGATTCGAGGGTGAGTAATCGATCAGTATCGTCATCGTCATCTTGTCGCGCCCGGAGGATCCTTTCTGTCTGCTGAGACTTTTCTGTGGCGAGCTTGAAAGTCTCGGCTGTAACAGACAATGTATTACCTACACAGGTGTACCACACTTCACCACGTACTCTGTTTGGAAGTCCACTCCACCACAATTGTTTCGTGCGAGGATCCTTCACTGCGCTCGCGAAATGCGGCAATATCTGGTTGGTCCACGTGTCTGCACTGTTCGTTAGATGCTTCGCCTTTTGCACCATCGCTTTAGATTTGCGTTTCTGGGATTTCTTCTCTGCCTCGAGCGAGCCGAACATGAGCCTTTCGAACTCCTTCAGATGTTTCTTCTCCTCTTTTCTAGACTTCGGCGGCAAGTATGTGGGCCGCGTACAAGCGAGTATAGCTTCCTTCTCCCTCGAGATCGGAATTGATTCCACCCTTTGGTCGATCGTGGGCTTCATCTCCTTGACCATTGCTTTGGCAGAAGCCTTCCTTGCAGATCTCGAATTTTGCGTGGTCGGAAACACAAGTGGTTTCGGTTCGGATTGAGCAAGATTCGCACGGTTGTCGATTGACTTCAAAGGCACATGACTGGTAGCCAGTGTACCTTCCGATGCTCTGACAAAGTTTGCATCTCCAAATTCGCCATCGTGATCTTCTGATGGTCGGGAGGCTGCTCTCACTGCTTCAGGCTCGGGGCTGTCAACAGCATCGTGCAGATCTGATCCATCATCCAATTCAACACCGTTGTATGTATCATTTTGAGCTTCAAAAACTTGTGGAAGGGAAGAACTTGAAAGCTGTGCTTTTTGTAGAGAATCAAATTGGGTCTTCACTGTGCGCAGATTTTCCATTGACATACTATAGGCCTTCTCCTGCTGAAGTGACCGGACGAGGGAGAGTGCATATGGTCCTTCGCGTGGTGTTGTTGGACTTAGGGGCTCACGAGTCGAGCGAATGGACGAGCTTCGCTGCAGTACCGGTCTAGATCGAGTGACGGAATCATCTAATTTGACTTTATCATTAGCTGAGATAGCAGCCAAATGCGCAAATGACTCTACCTTCTTCAAAATCTTCTATACCAGATATCCGTTCGAGCTGCAGGTCCAGGTGCCGGCGATCCGCAACAGCTCGCCGAATCGAATTTGACTTTTTCATGGTATTGACTGACTCATGCGAAACGCTGTTGATTGAGAGAGACAGTAAGGGACGTTGATGTTGACATAGTGGGTTTATGAGCTATTGACGTCGTTGCAACTGACCCATGAATTCGAAGCTTGAGCTGACACGGATTGTGGAGCAGGAAAAGGTGTACGGCCGCAGGCGTTTGATGAACAATCTTGGAACGCTTGGAGGTGGAGGGTGCGAGTGATCA
Organism: Taphrina wiesneri; assembly: GCA_005281515.1. Classification (NCBI taxonomy): domain Eukaryota; kingdom Fungi; phylum Ascomycota; class Taphrinomycetes; order Taphrinales; family Taphrinaceae; genus Taphrina; species Taphrina wiesneri. The sequence goes on from RHGK01000021.1 coordinate 24,989, forward strand.
GTCAGTGGACGGACGCAAGCACTTTCTTCACTCTCAAAGCACAATCCCCACGTCAACATCAACAGGATATTGAGAGCAATAAGCTGATGCTGTGTGCTGCCCAACTCACAGAGATCGTCAACGACTTGTAGACCATCTATACCACATATTGCACTTCCCTCGTCCCAGCAATCACTTTTTGGCCACTATATACCAAACACTTGACGAGCAAGAGTGGAACACTATATACAGAAACGGATCGATACGCTAATGCCATTAACACAGTCACGATTCTCCACAAACCTTACTCGTCCATAAGATCACTCTGATCCTGAAAAAGGGAGTCAGGACCTACTGGCTCCGTAGTGCATATGCTACCAATTCTCGAAATCCATTTTTGTCGTTTCTCCAATAAGACGCGAATATTACTTCCGATACCAACTTTCGTCATGGCGACACCCTTCTCGCCAGGTGCTCGCTTCTTCTTGGTTGCCTTGATGCTTCTTGTGCGTTTCAAGAATGCTTGCTCTACTTGTTTGTCGAGGTCGTCCAAAATAGTCGTATATTCGTCCTTGGCCATCTCATCAGTGGTCAAGCTCATGAGTCGTTGTTTGCGAAATATGTTTGCTTCCATTTGTGTTTGCAGTTGAGCCTGTAAAGTTCTCAGCTCTGCGCTTATTTCGTCGTCCGAGGTCTGTCCCCAATCAATTGGTGTCGCATCCAAGAGTCCGATAAAGTTCAATTCTGTGTTTAATCGCTCTTCAAGCTCCGGATAGTCCATACGAAACACCCCCGATTTGGGTACTCTCTCCTTCTCCGGGTCTTTCTCTTCGCCATTCACAGAACTTCCATCTTCCTTGATGAATGCAGACAACAATCGAGACGTCAATGGTCCGCAAGAAACAACGTCAGCTTGCAGGTTATCTTCAGTCAAGAGCTCAGAGCTGTCCTTTGCTTTCTGTGTAGACTCCTGTTTCGGTTGCTGGTCTTCGCCTGCAGTGTCATTCCATAACTCTGAATAATGTGTCCCCAGTGGTGGAATTATGAAAGGTCCTAATTTGTCACCTTGGTCTCTTAGCCAACCAAGATCCTCCTCAGTGAAAGGACGAAAGAATGATTCAACGCTCGCTTGGAACGTGCTCATAGCCACCTGACTCGGAATCTTCTGTTTTGAGTAGTCCTCCGTTGATGGTACTCCCGGTAACAGATGTGATAGATCTTGAGTAGGATAGTACGCTACCCCTAGGCGTCTCTTTAATTCTTCCGGGTCAGATGTAGTTGCAAGCTCGAGTGTAGGTTCGGCGCGATCGGGCAATGACAAACTCGGTTTTGGCAGGACGCTCGGTGATGGCTGGCGAAATGGAGTCTCTAGAAGTTTGGATATTGGTGTTGCAAATGCTATTTCTGAGGTTCGCTTCTTCATCAGTGGAGCTTGATGTGGAATCTTGTCGATTCCTGTACTTTGAGAAGATTGCCGCGACATAGACGTGGTCTTCGATGCGGACTCTGCCTCATTGCGCACTTTCGTGCGCAGTGCAGCGTACGTCTGTTGCAATATCTGAACATCTCGTCGTAGTGCATCCGCCCTAGCCTGTGCAGCAGTTGCAAGAGTCGCGAGGCTATCATTCAATGCTGTTAAATCAGCGCTTGCTGGTATGACGCTACCCGAAAGGACCTTCTCGAGGTCAGGCAGCACTAGCTCCTCGGGAGCCGATAATATAGGAGGATTTGGCACCATGGTCTTTTGATACCTCAAGTCAATTCAGGATTTCTGCCGATGGTTTATGGCATAGTTAACGTGACGAGACTCAAGTATCAGGTATGCAGGTCTTGCATCAAGACTTCGTGAGCTGGTCAGCTTCAAGTAGTTGACTGCCCACAGTTTACCTTACTGTAGGTAGCGCGTTCGGCATTGACGGAAACACAACGGGAAATTAAGCCGAAATTGGAGGTTAATTGCCCAGCTGCATAAATTGAACCGGGGAGTGCCCACCTGGGCAGGTGGTGTCCTCGGGTCACCTCGAGTTTACATGTAGCTTTCCGTTGGCTCAGTAGGCACGAAATTCGGAGCTTGGTAAAAGTTGACTATAGAATGATTAACCCTAGCCTCAATCATGGAATGAGTTTCAATGCTTCCGTCAAACTAATCAAGTTCCTTAGTGCCAACTTGTAAAGCTATACTGCGGAAGAATGTCACGGAAACCAAGCAACCCTCTAGTTCTGGCTTCGTCCCAACCGTGTTCGAAGCACGAGAACATTATCATCGCCCAGAGTGATCGACCGAGTTCGATCCGGTGCGGTTTGTCATACTCTGATGTCTGACACCTAGGTAGTGGACCGAGCACGACTTGCGTGGGCACCTCTAATGCATCTACAAGATCCACAGAATTGAACTACCATGACTGGTGTTGCCTCCCTTAAAGAACATTTCACACATGGCATGATCATACTCGCCTGTGCACGAGCTGGTATCAACATGTCAATACATTCGAGCTTGTCATTACTTGTTCTGTCGAATGTAGAGACTATTTGGTTATAATTGAGAGAACGTCCCCCTCACCAAGGACGTGACTGAGACCAACTCTTTGTGGCCGGTGCTGGTAGTGTTAGGGCAATGTAAATAGACTGGTGTAGATAACTTACCTTGGCAGAAAGGCCCCAGACTAATCCATACCTGAATTGCTCGGACAAAGTACGATGAATCGAGTCACAAGCTCTCTCGACAGTGCTACCTGATCTTACTATAAGTGCTTCGTCGAAATTCGGTATCTCTCCCTTCCTTTTGGTATATATCCTCAGGAGGTTGAGCTCTTGCCAGATTCGGTCTTTCAAGTAGTCGAGATTCAAACCTAATTTGCAACTGATCACAAGAGAATTGGGCCGTCGTGCCAGTTCATCCACTGTTTCAAGCGAAACGGCATCGATTTTGTTGTATACATACAAGCAGTTTATGTACTTTCTGTTGCCCAGTACGACATCGATGAAATCATCAGTAGTGATATCTTCACGCACAAGGACGTCTGCGTTGTGCATTCGCCAATCGCTTAGGATGTTTCGACACTACGAGTCAGTCTTAGTCCTGCAAGTCGCGTCATCACCACTCACCATCTTTTCGTCGAATCCTTTAGTTTGCTTGACAGTGGAGTTGTAACTTATACCACCACCTTGCTTGACCTTGAATGTTACATCCGGACGTTGGCGGTTCAGTCTAATTCCAACGGCCTCCAACTCGGCCTCAAGTGCAGCTTTTTGATTATCAGACTTGGCATCTAGAACCATAAGAATCAGATCAGCCGTCTTGGCCACGGCTACAACCTGACGACCACGTCCCTTTCCAGAAGATGCGCCCTGAATGATTCCCGGCAAGTCAAGTGCTTGGATTTCAGCGCCATCGTATGGCAAAACGCCAGGGATAGCGGTCAGTGTGGTGAATTCGTAGCTCGCTGCATGTGATTCTGTCTTCGTAATCTTCGACAACAAGGAACTCTTGCCGACAGAAGGAAAGCCGATGAAAACCACTCGAGCATCCCCAGTCTTCGTTACATCAAAGCCTTCACCCTTGGCAGATGCTTTCGGTGGTTCCAGCAACTGACTACGGAGTCTTGCCAGCTTGCCTCGCAGAAGTCCTACGTGATATTCTGTCGCCTTGTTTTTCTGTGTTCTGGCCATCTCCTTTTCAATGTCGGCTATGCGCTCGAGGATACCCATCTTGACTTGAGGCTAGATCGTTGAGCTTGAGAAGGATTGAGATAATCGAGGAACGCAGACAGGGCCGAACCAATTTGGCAGAAGAGCAGATTTGCCAGGTTGTAATCTTCTATCGTCTTATCTGTGTGCGATGAAAAGAAGTGTGTGGATTGTGTAGCTATACATATACATGCATACGTACAGTCAATCGCTGCCTGAGAGTTGAGCAGACAAATTGAGTTTGTGGCTTGTGGGTGGCGTCATCGGTTCTGTCGGTTCTGTCCAGAGCTCACCTCCGCTGCTGAAGAAGTGGGATTTCCTAGGCCTCCGGACACAACAAAAGTTAGGCAACAGAGCACTTGACTTCCCGCCATGCTCATTTACAGGATTGTAGGGCAATACAGGCGAGGATCGCACGGGGTTGGGATTGTGTCGTACAATGAGTAAGTGCAGGATAACGGTCCTACTGTATTCAGTAGAGCAAGAGAAGACTTGTTTCAACCCCTTGATTGTTGTAAATGACAACCAGACTATCGCGGACTTGGTTAAGAAGGCCCTCGAGCTGTATACGAAGAAAGCAAAACTTCCGAAACATGAATTAGAGATCATCACTTTGCATACTGTCAATGCCGGTGTTTCGTCTACAATAGCAGATGAGGATGATCTCGTATCTGATATCCTGGGTGAGCGAGCAACACTGACCGTCGTTGTCAAGGACGCTGTCAATTTAATCGAACGATTGGCTGGCCCGTCTATACAGCTATTGACTCCTGTACCATCGAAATCTCCCTCCATCGATCTTAACGCCTTGCACAACAGATTACTGACTCCTCAACATGTTCATGATGAAATGCCTACTAAGCAAGGTTTGTCAGCGAAATCGAAAAAGAGGAAATATCAAGATCAAGATGGTCCGTCTGGTAGACGTCTGCGGGCATCCAACAAGCGTGAGAAACGTCGAGCACAAACTGCGGCGGTGAAAGAGCCTTCAATTGTCACAGAACCTGTAGCACAACTCGCACAACCCAATCTTGCGAGGCATGAAGGAATGTATGATTCTCCCAAGAATGATAATGATTCGGATTCACGACATATTTCCACTGTACCGGCAGCCTCTGAGGATGGTTTTCAATTCACGAGACCTCTCAAGAATCCCGAGACTGTGCCCGACATGCCCAACAGTGTCAAGGCAGCATCTACGTGCCCGCCGCTGAAGAAGCCTCCCAGAACGGAGCGTGCTGAAGGGACAAGTGAGACTAGCACGGAGCATGTCGTGACATCCACTGCTACGGTTGCGGCTGCTGCAGAGAAGGTTGTCTCTGACGTTGCCCCTGCACAACGTCCTTCTTCGCCGCAGAATGCAAGCTCCCCCGAAGTCTCAATCACAAGTCCGAATATGGCTTTGACGACTTCCAATCTGCAGTTGGCTCAACAGCAAATGACGCCCAAGTTACAGTCACCAGAAGTAGCTGTCATTAGTGTGGCTTCCTCGAGCGTCCACAGCTCCCATATCCTAGACTTTTCCGAGAACCCTCTAGACATTGTCACAAGCACGCCTCAAGATACTATGCCAGCTGTAGACAGAGTCGCAAAATCTGAAGATTCTTCTTCCGGGTCCGACAGTAGCATGAATTCGGAGCTTCTCGAGTTTCTCTCTCCTGCTGCATCACATGCTGGCAGCATGGATGCCGCATCTCCTCACAAAGTCGCCCCGGTAGCGTCTGATGACGACTCGAGTGATTCGAGCTCCATGAAGTCTGGCGAACAGTCATCCGACGACAGTTTCGCCGACGAAGGCGATGCTAGTGAGGCGGAAGATCCTGAGCCCGAGGTCGAAGCACAGTCTACGACCTTTCTCGAAACTGCCAAGTCTAGCCCCGTGACGAGTCAAGTCACTGATCCGTACCCCGAACTTGAAGCAGATACCGTCGATTTGGGCCAATCAGAGGATACGGCCGAGAAGCAGAGGTATCTGCCCATGCGGCCGGGCTTGAGGACGACCTATCGGCCGCTCAGCTTCCTTCACGAGCAATCGCTGCGGGAAAAGGACGACTTGTCAAAGTTGGCGCAATCTCCCTCGAAAATGTCCATGTCGCAAATTCTGCCCGACACGCAAGACGAAGACCCGGCGGAGGACGAATCCTCCACCTCCTCCTCGGACTCCTCGACTACTGACTCAGATGATTCGGACAATGACAATAATGTTCCTGCGGAGAAACGAGCGAGGCCGGTCAAGAAAAATACGCGTAAGCGTCAATCACAAGGTGCTAGAGGTCTCTTGGAACTCTAAATTCTTCTTCTGTATGATATCTATATAGTCTTGGCGAAGTCTGGTCTGTTGATCTATTTGTGAAGCGTCTGTCAATTTCAAAAGTTTTACAAGCATGGATCATAACTTAGCCTTAGCATGAACCTCGATCTCTCTCGAAGGGCCCTCAATGTCGATGCGTTTGTCACCACCCTGCATGCCCTTCTTGAAAACGTTGCCGTGTTCGTCTCTCTGAATACCTAGCTCGATGAGCTTAGCAAATGCCTTTGAGAAGTGGTCGTAGAATAGTTCCTTGTCCTCGGCGTACTTCTTGACCCAGGGTAGCATGGCAAGATCCTTGATGAGTGCATAGTCCGAAGGCAACATCATCAATTCCTCATCATCTTCCATTCCGTATTGCTTGATACCCTGGGAATTGGTTCGAAGTTTCCAGTCTTCGTGTATCAACAGCTTGAAGTACGTGTTACCGAAACGTGTCGGCGAGGGCACCTATATAGTCAGCAAGGCGTGCCACCATACTTGAATCTTAGAAAACATACCCATGGACCTTCGAAACCGGACCTGTCTCCATGACACCTTCCAAGGTTGTGTGCGCCGGAGAGTGCAACAATCTCCTGATCATTGAATCCCATGCGGTAGAATATGTCTCGTAGATGGTCAGTACCCTTGGCGCCGTCTGGAAGTCGACCATTCGGAGGCACGTTGGAGTCGTCTGTGTGATCGAGCCTGCCAAACTTGATTGGAATGTCTGGTCCACCCATTGATTTGACGGCTTCCACGCCGGCTAAACACCACAGGTCGCCGTAGCTGATCCATGGGTGCTCTTTCTTGACAGGCTCGAGAAAGTTGCGTGCATGTTCGAGCCCAGCATTGGCACCGTCATTTGCCTCTATCGAATATCGCATGGTCGCACCATTCGAACCTCCCGTATTTGAGGCTTTGTCATATGTACCGCTTGCTGTACTTCATCAGCAAGTGGCGAAAGAAGAGAAACGAGATTGAGCTTACCGTGCCATGCCAATCGCACAAAGACTGGCCCTGCGCTACCGTCATCGTAATCTGGTTGGTCTAGGATATTCCTGATGGATGCACGGACAGCATCAAAGTCGTGCTCTTGTGAGGCTTTCGAGGGGGCGCTCATAGTTTATAGGATATAGTTTGTATAGTGTAGTGGACTAGGCAGAAGGGAAAGGAGACGCTGATATGATGTTGGAAGAGCTTCACGTAATTCAGGACACAAGACAATTCCGGGGGAGATCGTGCGCCTCCTTTTTCTGTCAGCTTCCGAGTGAGTGAGCGAGCGAGTGATCGATGGATTGTCCACGGATTCCAGAGTCCACCGGCAAAAGGTGAAGGGAGCTTCGGGACAAAAGAAAAAAGTTCGGATCCAGACTGAAATTGACCTCGGCACAACTCTCACTCACTTCTCTGCACACGATGGATCAACCATGGATGGATCACGAGCATTTCCATGTGCTCCCGCCCGCAAACGTGTGATCACAACAATGATCACTGATCACTGATGCTTGTGGTCTGGATGAATGAGTGAATGAATGAATGAATGAATGAATGTTGTGGTCATCGACTGCTTCGCCTGCCATTCAGTCCCCGTAATCAGGCTCTGCAATTCACCTGATGCTCATGCATGTACGTTCCCAAAGTTCGGTACGCAGGGCCTATGTTGGCGTATCAAGTATTCGGACCCATCGTCTTGTAATGTCGAACGCCCATTTCGTTATGGAATCCTACTCCTGGACCTCCAAGGGCTACCAAGTATTGCTCGGTCTCTGTGACGTTCCCACATGAATTGACAGCCTGATTGCCGTCCTGCCTCAGCAATGTAATGACACACCCTCCACCGCCTGCACCAATCAATTTTGTCCAGCCTTTCTCTTGGTTTGCGTGAATGACATTCTCGATTGCGGGATGGGACACACCAAGAGTTCTCAAGAGTCCCTGGTTGAGCTCCATGAGTGCACCAATTCTGACCTTGTTTGTTTGAGCATCCGGTAGTAAGTCTTGCGCTTCTACTGCTATGCTGTGCATTGCATCCAGTATACTTTCAACAATCTGTGGGAAACTGTCTCTCATTTCAGCCACTCCGGCAACCTGTACCTTTGTGCTTCGCGGTACACCGGTATTTGTGAGAAGTAATGGAAGGGCTGGAGCATGTATCAGCTTGATGGGCAAGGACTTTTGGAATGCCACGGCGGCCCCGAACGTAGCAACAGTATTGTCAACTCCTGAAGGATTGCCATGAATACACTGTTCTCCGACATATGCCCATTTGTTGATCAAGGCCAAGTGTTCCTGATCTGCCTGGACCTCATTTGTGGCAGAGGGAGATTCTATAGCACGAACAAGCCGTAACAGGACTGTAGCTATGATGACCGATACAGAAGCTGAAGACCCCAGCCCAGCTCCAATAGGTAATGCAGATGTGATGTGATAAGTGCCAAGCACGCATTCATCGGTGGGTGCTTTCAAGCTAAAGAAGAGGTACAAGAAAGCGGTGGCCGCAGCTTTAGTCACACCCTCGAGCCCCCGTTCTTTCAGCTTGACATCGATCGTGTCCAGCAAGCCGGCATTTAGTAATGAAGGAGGTGAGAAGGTGTCTGATTTATTGGTCTCGAATGTCTCTGAAATGGAGACTATTTCGTTCCATGTCAAAACCAAGTGAAGACCGATGTCTGGGAAATCCAGGGTGATTTGGTGATCAACATTTGGTGTGAATGTAAGTGTTGTTCTCAACGATATCGACGCGGCTACAGCCCTCCTGTTGTACACTACAGAGTGATCCCCGAAAAGAATCACTTTACCCGGCGCGGACACCACCAACGTCATGTGCGTTTGCTGTTGATGAAGTGGACTCTAGACGTGCAGGCTCATCACAATATTTTGAGACGGTACAAGAACACTCAAATCAGGTACGGGACTTGGCAATGCTCCGGGCACACACAGTACAACAGCTAGTGTGATAAACATGCATATGGTCCAGCTGCAGCTGCAGGTCTTCAACTGTACAGAAGGCTGGAGCTTCCAACCTTGTTGCTGCAGCTGTAAAGTTCGATAAGGCATTGGAGAATGAAAAATGGCTTTGATCTGACAAACAGATGCGGAACGGTGCAGAAGAGTGCATGTGATAATTGACTGTGGGGACACACCTGACACTCTGGTTCGCTTTATAATTAGTTTAGCATTGAAAATAGACGTCTCGGTAGGTAGGACAAGATTCTGGTCTCAGCCGGTCCTTGTGTTCTCCGAGCATGGAAAGATAGCACTTGTTCCTAGAAGAGCGACCAAGAAATGCGAGGTCCTCACTAAAGTCATTGACCAAAGGTTGACAATAAGTCAAGTTGAGTGTAATGGAATTGATCCACAATCAGATCTCTCGGGGTGTTGACTACTATCTCAAGCATAGAAAACGAGTGAGATATGCAGTATGGATAGCTTTGCTTCTCTCTATCGCGAAGCGAACCAAGGACTCGATCAAGCAACAAAAGGAAGCCGCCAGGTTGCGCCCTCAGCGCCAAACACAGGATGTAGTTGCCATCAATGGTGTCTTCTTCCGCCGCCTTCTCACTCTAATCAGGATCATCATTCCAAGCCTTCGATCTCAAGAAGTCTTGCTGTTGTCCGCTCATACCAGCTTCCTCGTTCTTAGGACTTTCATCTCGCTGTATATTGCTGTTCTGGACGGTCGTCTTGTGTCCGCCCTCGTGCAAGGTAGAGGGCGAGCATTCTTGCGTGGAATTCTTTGGTGGATGTTTTGTGCGATTCCTGCTTGTTATGTCAACTCAATGCTGTCATTCTTGCAGGGAAAACTCGCTCTACAATACCGCACGAATCTCACAAGACACATTCACGAGCATTACTTGCATGGCATTAATTTTTATGCATTGACTAATCTAGATGACAGGATCAGAGTCGCTGACCAGCTGATTACCACTGACGTCGCGAACTTTGCCGCCTCGTTATCTGAACTCTACGGAAACTTGGCCAAACCGGTCCTGGATCTCGTCATCTACACTTCACAACTTTCCCGAAATGTTGGTGGCGAAGGCCTCTTTCTTATGGGACTTCTTGTGCAAGTATCTGCGAATGTCCTCGCTGCCGTCACTCCTGCCTTTGGCAAATATGTGACCGAGGAGGCCAATCTCGAAGGAGAATTCCGGTCTGCTCACTCAAGAATTATCGAAAACAGTGAAAGTATTGCATTCTATCGTGGTCATGAATTGGAGAAAACTGTTGCGGACAAGTCGTACTTTGAACTCATACGACATGTAAATAACACTCTTCGCATGAAATTACTGCATGGCGTGGTGGTAATATGTTTCCAGTCTACACATGGACTCCCATGACTAACAGGATCATAGGAGGATTTTGTGATTAAGTATCTGTGGGGTGCAGCTGGTCTCGCACTTTGTGCTATTCCCGTGTTCTTTCGCATCCCTGGCTCCACTGGTGAGAGCTCGTCGGAGACCAGGACCGAGGATTTTGTGACAAACAGAAGGCTGCTTCTATCGGCTTCGGATGCCTTTGGACGGATCATGTACTCGTACAGGGAGATCACCGAGCTAGCAGGTCACACAGCTCGAGTCTCGTCGCTCATCGAAGTCCTGTACGACATGGACTCGAAGCATTATGTGAAAAAGCTGGTATCCTCGGACAACACGAAGGAACAAGAAGCCCTACTTGCTGGTCGAGGCACTGTCGAGGAATCAACAGACATTGAGTTCGAGAACGTACCAATACTTTCACCCAATGGCGATGTTTTGATCCCACAATTGAATTTCCGGATAGCACAAGGCGAGCATCTGTTGGTCGTAGGTCCTAACGGCTGTGGTAAGTCGTCGTTGTTTCGCATATTGGGAGCTTTGTGGCCATGTTATGGCGGGTGAGGACCAAAATCTTTTTGCAATGACAAAGATTATTGACAACATAGAACTGTGAGAAAGCCGAGTGCCAAGGACATCTTTTACATCCCCCAGAGACCTTACTTGCCCCTAGGAACATTGCGGGATCAGGTTATCTATCCTGACACGCGAGAACAAATGCTAGCAAGGGGTGTCTCCGATGACGATCTGCTAGACATCCTGGATGTTGTACAGATTGCCAGTATAGTGACTCGCGAGGGAGGCTTCGGCATCGAACGCGAATGGGGAGATTTATCTGGAGGTGACAAGCAGAGAATAGCTATGGCCAGGCTCTTCTATCATGCTCCTAAAGTGAGTGTCAACCAGCAGATCTGATCAGCACAGCTAAGACATATAGTATGCTATCCTGGACGAATGTACTTCAGCGGTCAACCTGGAAGTGGAAAAGATCCTGTATACGCATGCGAAAGCCCTTGGAATCACGCTCATGACCGTCAGTCATCGTCTGAGCTTATGGCAATACCACAACCACATCCTGCAGTACGACGGCAAGCGAGGTTATACCTTTAACAAGCTGGATCCTGTGGCTCGATTGGCACTGGAGGAAGAAAAGCAGAAAATTGCTTTCGCGTTGAGCAATGTAGACTCATTGGAATCGAGGTTAGAAGAATTGGAGCACTACTCGAGGCACACCTCTCGTCGAGGGTCAGTTGTCTAGTACACAAAAGATGCAAAGCAGTCCAACGATCTTGGGTGTGTCACCTTTCTGAGGATCTTTTCATCACTCTTGCTCAGACACTTCTCGTGAAGGGCCCTGTCCAAGTAGTCCAGGCAAGTCTCATAGCCAGCAGGGCGAGTACGTAAGACATATCGAAAGGCGTGTTTGCCAAGCCAATCTATTTGAACCTGGGTCACGGCACACTGGACGTCATCTTCCGTGCGGCCTCGACTTTTCAAAAAAATGAAAAGCAATTTCGTCAATTCTAGTATCGCGCCTGCAATGTTTCAGCCACACGAAATGATCTGAGGAGCTGGCACACCTACCATATGATTCACTTCTTAATTTCGAGTTTGGGCTTTTCAGATCCTTGAGCGCAACTACGAATCGCATAGCACCAAATACATAGGAACGATAGATATTGAGTAGCACTGTATACAACCCATTGAAGGCGGTGTCCACGAACATAGTCTGACAACTTAGCTTGAGACCTCTAATTTGCAATCAGTTTCAGCAATAGACTTGACTCGGATGATTTACTGGAATATCTTAGGCACTATTGCAGCACCCGGACCATTTGTGTAGTCCATTGTCAGGGTGTCTGAGACCGCAAGATCCGGTGATCTAGAGAAGTCTTTTCGGATGTTTAGTGTAATGGTGTTTACTGTTGTGCCACAGTACTGTAGTGGCTCGTTAGTATGTAGCTGCAAAGTTGTTGTGCTGGCTTACAGGGAATTCCAAAGTGCCGGTAAGTACGGGGATATGTTCACCGGCCGCGATCACATCGAAATTAGCAAGACTCTTTGAGCTGCTAACGAAGCAGCCGTAATCGGGATTGCCTTCATGCATGACCTGTAAAAACTCCTCCGCAGATCGTTGGTCTGCAGAAATATACAGGAAATCGTCAATAAGCCTGACACACATACTGTCCTTCTTCTGCATGAAACCAAGCATTTTGGCTTCGAAGTCCGCGTAGTATATGTTGCACAAAATTGAAGAAAGGATTGATCCCTGAGGTATGCCCGTATCCTGCCTGAAGAATCGTTTACCGATCTTTATCAAATGCATCGTGATATGGTCCTTGAGAAGTGCAATGATGTGGTCTTTCTCCTTGAACTGATGAGTGACCCCGTCCACCAATATGACATGGCTTTTCTTGGCTGCGTACAGCTTAGCGAAAATGCTGAAATCTTCATAATCTTGCTCAGGAATGGCTCTTTGGTTGAATTTTCGTCCAATCTTGCCTAGAGATGGAATGATAGCACAATATCGTTGCAGCATATAAGTGTCTTCCAGCAATGCCTCGGCGACAATGTTGATCACTTTTCCTTGGTCGATGGTATCGAAACAGCTTTTGACATCTGCTTTGGCAAAAAATAATTTGCCCTTGTATTTCTGCTCAGCAAGAGTCGCTCGAAAACGCTTTAGTTGTTGGAGCAGTCCGCTGACAGAGCTGATAGAAAAGCCGAGCAAGTTCGGTCGCGAACGGCACTCGCAGCTGATGATGCTATAGACACTTTGCATGATCGAATTGATGCTGGGTAAAAGAGAGCCGCGGGTAGTCTTTACAGTGCCGTCCTTGGACATGCCACGCCTCTTAAGATTCGTTATAGGCCGTGCCCCTGCACCTTTTGGCAAAAGACGCAGATATGCAAAGCCGAGCTGTCTTGACTGTAAAATTGTACTTGCAACTGTAGTCTCGACTTCTGTCAACATTGTCAACTTCAGTTTCGCCAATTCTCGTTCCGTAATCTCGCGCCATACATCGTGTCTGAAATACAGAACTCTATTTCTGTACATGTGTGATTCCGTCACGTAGAAATGACTTTTTAAGATCGGAATAATGAGTGAGTCAATGATCCAGTATAACAATTCAGAGAGTAGTTCTTGCTTCTTTCGAGTATCGCTTAGACTACATTTTCCCTCGTTGATCGACAACCATGAGATATCCTCTGTGGAGATTCCACACATCAGAACTCGCAAGGTTGTCGTCTCATAACGACGCAAGAAGAGGAAGGACTGCAGACTTTGCGACAAGCGCTCGATATTCCTGCCCCCGAGGAGTCCATGAGGAACGATGGTATGTAGTACAGCATTGAGAAAGCCGCAGATCGACCTGTTATCAGAGGCATGGTTGGTAAGAACCTCTGCCGGTGACGGAAAAGCTTTACTCGTTGTCACTTTTGCACTTTTCGGCGTGTGTAGCTGCAACTGGACGCCATCCTGTGTGTGGAATTGGGTGAGGCTCTTCGACGATCCGGACACAGCATTCCAGCGCTGCGGATATGACTGTACAGGACAGTAGTGATTGAGTAACTCAATGTATGAGCACCGAGAATGCGCATCTTGCATTTGCAACAGAGAAGCGACCAGACTAGTGTTCAATCGTCTTGGCCGCCGTCTAGGGGCCGAAGACACGTCGTTACGATAGGTGTAGTCCTTAAACGGCTGAACAGTCTCTTTCTTGTCCACATCAGACTGAAAGACATTGTGAAGCGAGTACTGTAAAGGAAAGACATTCTCGAGAAGTTGTTGTGCACGCGACTTGTAATCTAGATTCGCCGTCCTGTTCAGTAAGTGGATGTGTTTAAGACCAAAGACTATCTTTTTCTGGCTGTCGAAAGCTGGACGAGCATAAAACAGGCGTGAGCGGACTATAATAACCTCATGATTGTCTCGAAGCTTAGCCTTGCCATAGCAATGCTTCTTCATCGGAAATTCCCGCGCAGCTGTGTCTGACAACCTCTTATGGCTGATCTTGGGTGCTTTCTTATCCACCAGGGGCATCCCCGACAATTGAACATACGCATCATCCTTGATATTGACGTATAAGCTTGCTCGACATAAGAGACTCGAGATGACTTGCGCTCCCAACCTTGGCTCTTAGTGGTGCACATCTGATGGGCTAAATGGCATACGTTGAGACCAATGAAGTCCATAAGGGCCCTTTAAGATGGTTAATGCTCGAATTTGGAAATTCATTCACGAGTAAAAGTCCAGCACGACTAGTAAAACTGACCCGGTTGCGCTCATTACCCTGGAAGTATTAAGATGAGTCAAATATACTTCACTAACACCAGCATACCCTTGAATAACCCAATGTCAGCATGTTCTTCTCGCCCGGGTTTGTGACCCGCATAACATGGTCGATGATGCTCGCGATGACCTGATTGTTAGAATAATCCGAGCGGTTTTCTGACGTTCTCACATCTGAGTGCGACACGAAGGTTCGTGTTGTTGGAGACGTAAGGAAGTCATCCATGAAAGAGTCCAGACATACTAGAGTACAATTAAGATAAGCTGCCATTTCCTTCTCCGCCTTCTGAAGATCATCTAGACCTGCTAATTCTGTCGAACTTGCGTCACGAGTCAAATATTCTTGTAGTGTGAGAACGTGTTGGTAGTACTTTTGCAAGACCGCTACTGATGGAGCAGACTCTTGAGACTTTGTTGTTCCAGTGGCTTCCAATATTGGTGTCATCGTTAGCACTAGTCCTCAGAAATATGATATGACCCTGCTGGATTCAGATTAGGACTACAGTCACTTCCTTGGCAATGGTTTTTGCTGTTGCATCGTCTGCTAGAGTAAGAAGGTGCCGAACATGTGGTAGTTCTCGACGTACCATCAGATTCCCTATGTAGTCTTCCAACAATTTCTTTTCATTAGAGAACTTTTCGTGATCACCTTGGACTGCCTCAATTCTGTCTAACAAAGCATTGAGTCCTTCCTGTAGTCCGAGGGTGCCCTCAATTCCAGGATCCTTATGAACCTCGTCCTCCATGGATTCTTTAAAGTGATGCCTGTGCTGAAAGATCCTCGAGGCTATTATGACTTCAGCATTCAGCATACAGAAGCTCTCAACTATGGTCAGGTTATTGTTCTGATGTCCTTGGTAGAGACAAGTGTATAGTACTAGTGCAGACTGCTGGGAATAGGAGAAGCCAACACTGATCAGCGTCTGAGACGACTGATCACGTCTGGAGCATCACTTGGAACCTTGGAAGTGCGCATCTAGGCTTGGCGAAACGCGGTGGAGGCGCATGACCGCCCGGCTCGTTCGTGCCCAGGTGGTGGAGCACTCAAGCCGCGACTCCAGCTCGCTTTCTGTGCTTGTTTAGTATCTTGGGGCCCCCGGACAACAGCCAGCATTCCAACAACTCGAGCAGTCTAAACGATACCAGGGAGTCATCTATACCCAGAGTCGTAATGGTTTTGGCACACTAGACAATTACAGACTGATAGGTTCCGCGATGACGACAACCGCGATCAGTCCTCCGCCAATCGTCTTGGTTTCTTCTGGCGAAGTCGAGCAACAAGCTGTTGTAGTAGATGGTACGGATGAACCCACGTCTGCTGCCTCTGAACATCGGCAAGGAAGAAGTCTGAGAAAGCGCCTCTCTTTGAGTCGTGCGACCAAGGGCATAAGGCGATTGATGCGTCCTAGTCATTCCTCTGTTCGGCCGGTATTAGAATACTACGATGTGTGTTTGCGACAAGAGGATATAGACAATCGTGAGTGGAACGGGCAGTATTCGTTTTCCTTGAACTGATTGGTATGATAGTAAAAGACAACCAATGGCTACAGGACTCCAACATCGAGTTCTTTTACGAATGGATGGAGAGGGAAAAGTTACCTCAAACAGAAGTACAAACAATTTATTTGCTGCGACCGTCCATAGGATATCGTGAGTCCCAGCAGCATCTAGTCAGGTTTCTCACTAACTCGTCAAGTCATAGCTTCTATCGCTCAGCAAGGCGGTCTGGTTGACGAATCTCTTCTACCTACCGGCTTTCATGATGCTAAGTATGTCTTCATACCAGTGACTGACAATGTTGATCCAACTAAGGCCGGTGGTTCACACTGGTCACTTTTACTCGTTGGCGTGGCTGAGAAGACTGCGTGGTATCTAGACTCATTGCCAACTTCTGGACCGGACAAGTTGACTGACGCGAGATGCTACTCCAAGGCAATCGATCAGGTCTTCCAGTGTCGTTTCGAGTTGGTAATTACTCCTGCACCCAAGCAAGTCAATGGTTCTGACTGTGGCATCCACGTTTGTATGGAAACGGATGTACTTCTAGGAAGGTTGCAGGTGATCAAGGACAAACCGGAGGCTTCATTCGATCCTTCACTTGCCAGCCAATCGATGAATGCCGCCGCTTACAGGGAGTCCTTGCAAAAGTTGATTCATGACATGATACAATACAGAGGCAGAAGAATCGGAAAGGTCGAAGATATCACTGTGTCTCCCGAACGACGAAGTTCATCAAGGACACGACCATCGATCGATCATCGACTAGAAGCTCATGGAGTGCCAGAGAAGATCCCTGAGTAGTAGCAAGTACTTTTCTTGAAATTATGTGTAGGAAAATAGGGTGGACTTTTGTACATATTCTTATCAATTCATGCCAACGACCAAGTGTCCTACACAAAAGCCTATGGCTGCAGTCGCTGTACCATAAAGGTAGAAAACCCGGATGACCCTATGCATCTGTGTGCTGTTTATGATGCAGTGCATGCTTAATTTTGTCTGCCAAGCCTTCGTGCTGTCCATTGTTCAGCCCTTCGACAGGCTTTTGTGCTCCGGATTTTGGAGTGGCATCTCTGCTTCTCGATTTCGATCTGCTTGCTTGTATGTTTCCGACCCCTCCTCGACCGGAATACTGAGTTGTCTCAAGCAATCTATGGTCCTCACCTTGACGATTTGGACCTTCTAGATCTTGTGCTATGCGGGCCACATGGGGACCCAAGTCATTCTTCTTGACATTGGCTGCCCCTCCCCGACCAGTACTATATGGGCCATGTAGTTCGGGCGGGAAGTCCTCGTCCCTTGGTAAATCAGCCTGGTCGTCGTAAGGACTCCGGCGTGATCTTCGTTCTTCGGTGTTTCCCGAGCCACCACGGCCACTGTGTTGTAAAAGAGACGACATGACCACAATGAACTAAGCTCGGAGTTTCGGACTATGCTCTGTCAACCTAGAGAATGACAAAATAATGGTGATGGCGCCATATACTAGCTATAGGTAAGAATAGAGGTAATCCGGGGGAGTTCCTATTCTCCTTCCTGGGGAAGGACGGGACTTCCGAATTAGGTGAATCGGTCGGTATAAAGCACTAATACGAGTATCGATTTCGGATAAGTTCGTTCCGTATAACCGTTCGAACCCAATTTTGAGGATGAACGCGATCGATTGTCTACAGACGTACCAAAATTTATTGTAGCCTGTGAAGTACGCAAGGTTGACTCCTCAAATACAGCCAGTGCTCAAAGACGACGATGAATGTCTTTAATGAGCAGTCATCCCAGGAGCGAGGCGAGAATGCTCGTCTGTCTGCTTTTGTCGGTGCTATCGCTGTGGGTGACTTGGTCAAGAGTACTCTCGGACCGAAAGGTATGGACAAAATACTGCAGTCTGCGAGTACGGGCGAGATGATGGTGACGAATGATGGAGCTACGATTCTGAAGTCTATCGCGCTGGACAATGCCGCAGCCAAGGTACTTGTTAATGTTTCTGTCACTCAAGATTCTGAGGTTGGAGATGGCACGACTAGTGTTACTGTTCTCGCAGCCGAACTATTGAGGGAGGCTGAAAAGTTGGTTAACGCAAAGATTCATCCCCAGACTATAGTGGACGGTTACAGAATTGCAACGAATGCGGCTCTTGCTGCCCTTAGTAAATCTTCGGTTGATAATGGCAAAGATCCAAAAGCGTTTCGCCAAGATCTGCTGAACATTGCCAAAACGACCCTCAGTTCAAAAGTCCTAAGTCAAGATAAAGAATACTTTGCAACACTTGCAGTAGATGCTGTACTGCGACTCAAGGGTAGCACGAATTTGGAGAGCATACAAATAATAAAGAAAATTGGAGGCAAGCTACACGACTCTTTCCTTGACGAAGGATTCATCTTGGAGAAGACGATCGGAACGAATCAACCCAAGAGGATCGAGAATGCAAAAATACTGGTAGCAAATACACCTATGGACTACGACAAGGTCAAAGTATTTGGTGCCAGAGTGAAGGTCGACTCGACTGGTAAATTAGCAGAATTGGAAAGAGCCGAAAGGGAGAAGATGAAGGCTAAGGTCGAGAAGATCAAGGCTCACGGAATAAATTGCTTCATCAACAGGCAACTGATATACAACTGGCCAGAGCAACTCTTTGCAGATGCGGGCATTATGTCAATTGAACACGCAGACTTTGATGGGATCGAGCGTTTAGCTCTCGTAACAGGTGGCGAGATCACATCCACATTCGACCACCCAGAGTCTGTCAAGCTGGGTCGCTGCGATCTGATCGAGGAAATCATGGTTGGCGAGGACAAGATGATCAAATTCTCTGGTGTAGCAGCCGGGGAAGCTTGCACGATCTGTCTCCGTGGTGCCACACACCAGATACTTGACGAGGCAGAACGATCTCTGCATGATGCCCTTGCAGTCCTATCCCAAACAGTGGCCGAATCAAAGGTTACACTGGGTGGTGGTTGTGCAGAAATGTTGATGTCAAAAGCTGTGGATGGAGCCGCTACGAAGGAGGCTGGAAAGCGAGCTTTGGCTGTAGAAGCTTTTGCTACCGCACTACGCCAGCTGCCGACGATTCTCGCCGATAATGCAGGATTTGATTCGAGTGAATTAGTGGCTAAGCTGAAGGCTGCGCACTACAACGGCATGAGCTCATATGGTCTAGACATGGAAAATGGAGAAATTGGGGACATGCGAGAACTCGGCATCCTTGAGGCATACAAGCTCAAGAGGTCTGTCGTTTCCTCTGCCTCTGAAGCAGCACAAATGTTACTTCGTGTAGATAATATCTTGAAATCTGCTCCTCGCCAGCGTACGCGTTGATGGGGTAGCGATGCAATAGATGACTTTTTTCTATGGTTCATTTCTGCATATCGTTGACTGTGATTCTGTAACTTGTACATTTGCTGCCGTGGGATCGATGCTCGATTGTTCTATGAGAATGTACTTGATCGCATCTGTGGGAGAGAATTCTACAAGAAAACCATAAACCGGCTCCATCGTTCTCGTGGCTGAATGTGGCATTATCGGAGAGGCCGAGCACGAGTCGTGGTAACGACAGCGACAGCAGCAGCAGCAGCAACTTCAAATACAAGCTCATGATTCTAAGAATGCATATTCAGGAGGATCATAGTTCACCAATTACTTGGACTTGTTCAACGACCACAAATGTTCTGGCGCCTTGATCGTCCGGTTCATGTGCCTACTTCAGTCTACGCACTGAAAAGACAGGACTGTAGAGGATGAGCAACGTAGACCAGTCAATCGATGGGGGAGTTCTCTCGAATCAGTCGCCAGCCTTAAACACGCTTCTGTGAGCGTGGGTCATTGTCTTTCGCTATTTTACTGATATCTACGCACACGGTACGATAAACGAGAACGTGGATTTAATGTTCCGGCGGAAGGGAACCCTAGGTGAGGTTCACTTCGGCTCCAATCGTAACCGTTTCCCCGCGTAGCCGCTTGTGTAACTCGAGAAGATCAATGTTACCATAAATCACACATTCTCAGACGCGCTATCGCTGCAAAAGTACATCGACAGGTAAGTCAGTCAAAAATGATGAAAGCAGCCGTGTTGGTTGCGTCTGGCAAGATTGAAGTGCAGGACAAGCCGATTCCCAAGGCAACACCTGATTCTGCGGTCGTCAAGGTCCTCGAGACGGCACTCTGTGGCAGTGATCTACATTACTATCGGTGAGTCCCATCATCCCCACATCTCGTGGTGACAGGGTGCGCAGGGCTGAGCATTGGTAGAGGACACATTGATGTCGGGAAAGGATTCACGATGGGTCATGAATTCACTGGCATCATCACGGAAATCGGAGCGGACGTCAAGGGATTCAGCGTGGGCGATAAAGTCGTCTCACCCTTCACCGTCTGCTGCATGAAGTGCTATTACTGCAAAGTCGGCCTGACTTGTCGTTGCGAAAAGTCTCGCGTGTATGGTTCGCCGGCACTGGAGGGCGCTCAAGCAGAGTACGTCGATGTCCCTCTCGCAGACACCACGCTCTTCAAGGCCCCCGAGGACGTCGAGGACGAAACGCTGATCCTCATGGCCGCAAGTTCCCCTGCCCAGTCGTGCGTACGCAGGACTGATTTATGTCCAGGACATCTTCCCGACGGGTTACTATGCCGCCAGCAACGCCCTCAAAGCAATGTCTCCGGCGGAGAAGGAAGACGTCACGGTCGTAGTCATTGGGTGTGGCCCAGTCGGGTTCTGCGCCATCACGTCCGCCAAGCACTTCAAACCCAAACGATTGTTTGCCATCGATTCCGTGCCCGAACGACTCGAGAGGGCGGAAAAGGTGCATGGTGCCACGGCATTGCATCTCAATGAGGACCCCAAGGCCGCCATCATGAAGGCGACCGATGGACGAGGGGCCGATGTCGTTCTCGAGATTGTCGGGCACGCAGACGCGCTCAGGCTCGCTTTTGATGTGCTCAGGCCAGGCGGGTTCATCCATTCCGTCGGCATGCATCACTCTGCCTTGCCCATTGGAGGGTACGAAGCATATGGCAAGAACGTAAGGATGCAGTTTGGTCGTTGTCCCGTGAGACACTTGTTTCAAGAAGTGAGGGGTTCCCGATGCTCGTCATGTCATTGCTAATGGTACAGGCACTCGAGGTGCTGCAGGCGCACAAGGAAGACTTTAAGGGCTTCGTGTCGCATCGCATGCCATTGACGGATGCTGCAAAAGCATACGAGCTCTTCGAAGCCAGAAAAGTACAAAAAGTGGTATTTACTGTCTAGTGCTAAAATGTTATGTCACTTTTGCCGCTCTTATGCAAATGATGCTTCATTTATCTATTATTCTTACAATGGTTGTCTTGCTGCTCAGCAATTAGGCTGTAGGACGGCCATGTGATTACTTGGTCAAGGCGGAAATGTCGGAAAGAACGTCTAGCAAAGTGCCAGATGACCAGGCCTGAGTTGGACTGGAATCACCGCAAATTTCACCATTTTTGTTCGTGAGCTCTGTGAGTCCTGCCCAGGGTGTCAACTCAATTTCCTTCTTGTGAGCCTGCAGTCTGTTGTGCACATATTGTACAATCTCGGACGTGCTCTTGACATTCTTCTTGAGGCTGAAGTACAAAAGAGCTCGCAAGAAGTAACCCATGGGGAAGACCCATTCGGGACCTTGATGGTAGTTTCTTCCTTTCGAAGTGTGAAAGTCGCTCGAGTCCTCGGAATTGTTGTAGTAAGGTTTGTAGTTGTTGTCAGAAGGGTCTAAGGTAGCAATCCCGAGAGGGCCTCGAATTGCCTGATCAGCAATTGCTAGATGCGATAGAGCGTGGTCGATATTGAAGAGCTCTGGAGCTACAGTCATCGCCATTGGTACCTGTGCACGTAATTGGTAATCCTCGTATGGTTTGCCAGATCGGTACAAATCTTTATAAATTCCTCGTCTGTTGATGATTTCAGGCACGACGTCATACTTGTCATCTTCCGATGCATCTGCTGGAATGTAGTAGCACTTCTCGAAGTTTTCCTGTAGTAAATCATTCCACTTTTGGTACGAAACTTTGACAGTCTTGCCGTCAATCGTGGCCTTGACTCCATTGTGAGGGAAAAGCTTTTTACCCTGCAACTCAATCACCCATCGCAAAGTGCTTTTTAATAGACCCGTGATCTCGACAGCAGCTCCGTCTCGAGGAGTGCCGGGGACTCCTTTGGAACCTGCCTTCTCGCTCTCTCCCATCTTGTCCATCCATGTTCCACAGTTTGACTGACTACCACCAAAGATGATTCCAGTCTTCCAATCGACTTCAATATCAATGTTGAAACCTTCATCTGTCATTTGCATGTCAAGATTTGGTCCAGCATTGGCTTCACGGAAGTGTATGCCGGAAGCATGTCTCTGTAAAGTTTCCTGGATCACCTCGATAATGCTAGATTCGTGGGCATATGCTTCGGACGAGTCCCATTCGACATATTTGTCGTCCAACGGGAACCTGCGCTTGACTTTTTCAGTGAGAATGGACTCGCCACCTGGTACCAGGGTCACGTAGTCCTGAATGGACTGCATGTAGAACCAGATGGAATCACGAGAATTATATCGTGGAGTTCTGATAGAATCCAAGAGATTTGGAATCATGCCATGCTTCAGAGTAGTGGCGAATGCTAGGATGTGTTCCCTAGCTTCATCGTGTCGACCAGTTACCAAGAATAGCCCTCTGATGGCGATGAAGATGTCTCGTCCCCAGCACCTGGCCCAGGATACTGAGAAGTGAGGCAGACCAGCAGCCATGGCAGCCGTCGACTCTGCCGGAGCGAGAGACGCTGACTTCACTTTGCCCTGCATCTGTAGAGAGCACAACGCCAGGCTTTGTGTGAATCGGTCGCCACCAGATACAGTCTTGGCCATGCTTTTGATGGCTAAGGTACGTGCTGCGGTGTACAAGGTGTAAACAGCGATTGTAAAGTACTTTGGAGTCAAGAAGTTTGGAATCTTCCCGCGAATCGCACCGAATCTGGATTCAAGCCATTCTACGACTGGACTCAAATGAGGATACGCACCGTTCTCGGTATACTTCTTGAGCCTTCCAATGATGTAGTCGAAAGCCCATTGACCTTTTCGCAAATGATTGCACAGTGGATGTCCCAGGTTGTTCCAACGTACGATGTCCTTCAATGGAGCCATCCATCCTTGTAGACCACAATAGACCAAGGACCCGTAGTCAGGTATCCGGTACGAGCCATCCTTGATGCTATCTTGTTCTTCGGCATCGCATCGATATAGGAGCACATTGAGATCTACCAAGTCACACTGGCTAACGGCCTGTTTGGCACCGGATTTGATAAAGCTGTCTAGTGGCTCACTATTCTTTTCAGAGTCGAATGCTGGCATGTGAGTTGAGAAGAGCGCGACAGACCCACGAGGGAAGTAGTCTGGCACAGTAATGTTCGAATCCCCGTGGTCATAGTGGACATGTGGCTCCTTGAGCTCCTTCAATTTGGCTGGTAATCCACGTAGTTCCTCTTTTGTGGATCTATCAGTAGTTGAAGATACCTCAAGGACTGTCGCCAATTCAAAATTGACCTTGGTACCAGTAAGTCTGATGTCGCTGATGTCGCCCCGTTCTTCGCCCTTTGAGAATGCAGTATGGGCTATCAGATAGTATCCTTTCTGTGTTACAGGGTGTACTCTGTGGACTGTGATATATTCTCCCTCGTGATGAATATGGCATTCAGTGTAGCCTTCGAGTGCCATGCGAGCATGAATTTCGTTAAATTGACCTTTTATGGCAGCTATTCCGTTGTCCTCCGTACTGTACTTTCGATCTTCTGCCACAATGTCAAGGATGTGAGGATAAATTTCGTCATAACCCATGACGGAGCCGATCGTGACACCAGTCATGGCGACCAAAGCACCATTGGGAAGTGTATCCTCGGCGCAACGTTTCTGGTTGGGTACTTCATTGTCATGTGTACAATCCATGAAGAAAGCATGAACCTCGGAAGCATTGACTGGGATGATTGCCTCACCTTGGTCGTCCACATTAGTCACCGAATGTGCATCAATGGAGCCAATCGGTATTCCCCCATATCTATGCACAAGTCGTGACAATTCTGCCGTTGAGTGTGCCTGCATGGCCTCACGGATCAAAGAACCAATGCCAAGCTTCTGCATAAAGATGATGTCCATGTCTTCTGAGCCAGTGAACAGTTCTGCGACGACGTAAAGATCCGGGCGCACTTTGCGAGCCTCATCAAGAAGGATCGTGGCAACAGGAATTGGTGTCGAGTGGCAATTGTCGATTCGGAAACCATGGAAAATCGAGGCTAGAGTAGTCGTGTATTTGATCATGTGCTTCCACAGGAACGGTGAGTCCTCCGGCTTCGAGCCATACCTGAGCTTGACACAATCCGACCACACAATGACTTCTCGGACAAGATATGCCTTGCTTGCACGACCAGCAAAGTCCTCAAGTGGATTTGCTCCCCACATCCATCCATTGTTAGCTAGAGCCAGGGCTCCCTCGGCATGCTTCGAAGTGCGCTCGTTCTGAGGCAATCTCGTGAAATAAGATTCGATCAGAGGGGAAGACTTCGTGATTGGACCAAGTTTCAGTCCACCATCTTCCACCCGCATGTACTTGATGCGATTGTACAATTGCTCAATGATATGTTCCTGATCGATATCATACTCCTTGTAAAATCGAAGATTGATTTCATCCAATAGGGCTGAAGCGATCTCAGCGACTGGGACAGAAGAATCGCCGACCAACTTGGTGACAAAAGCATTGAACAATTTTGCATCGACCTTCTTGGCAAACCGATCTCCCAGGAATTCATGTTCGGGAACGACACCGAGTTCTAGTGCCTTATCGGCTTGTTCTTTCACACTGGAGAGGTGACTCAAGGCACCGACATCGACGGAGGCTGCATCGACAGAACTGTCAACAGCGGCTATGCTTTTCATAGCTTCTTTCGTGTCAATCACGTAGAATTCCCATAACTTGATCTGGCCAAACACACGGCTCTTCATGCCCTCCATCACGCGCAATAGATCGCCCGTGTTCTTGAGGTCTGTCGGCAGCCCGAAACGTCCGAGATTCTCGCTGAATTCGAGCATAGCAGTGTCTAGTGCATAGGCAGCACAGAGGTGTGGACTGTTTTCGAGGTTGTATCCAGCGTCTGGATGGTCAAGTAGCCAGTCACTATTGTTGGCTGTATGGTTCCAGACCACATCAGTGAGTGCTAACAGCTCGTTATCCTTTTCCATGCTTCGAATGGTCGATGAGAGCTGCTTGAATTTGTCCGAAGCAGATAGTTTATCCCCGTTTTCGAACAAGTCGTCTGCGAGACAGTTTTGGTCATAGAGTGAATACGAGGAATTAGATTCTCCACGTTGTTGCAAAGGAGTAAAGTGCAGCATATTGTACCTTTTCGTCTTTGACATGTACTTGAGTCTGGGCTGCCATTCCGTGACGGGACCCATCCACTTGGAGACGACAGACTGGATAGCTAGAGCATTAAGAGGCAGCGCTTTATCATTGAGTCGCACAGCGGCTTCGACGGCAAAATAGAAAGGCCCTGAAGTCTTGACCTCGTTGCTACTTAGGTTGTCCAACTGCGGAGACCACTCGGGAAGTGGTTGAAAGTCGATCGACCAGGAGAAAGCACCAGCTTGTCGGATCTCAATATCGACCTTCACATTCTTGTTCCAGTCAGGCTTGAGCTCAACCTTGTGAGCCTTTTCACGCGAGAAGTCAGATCCATCGACAGGATAATTCGTCTTGAAGGTGCCTGCTCGACATACGGATGCGTTGCCATCGAGCTCGAAACGAAGTATGTATGGTTCATATGCGGCGGGCAGCTTGATGTACTTGCCATCTACTACAGGGGCGCCAAGGTCATCGAGCCGGAGGACATGAATTGTCCGCTTAGACTAAGTCCGTTAGTGATTTGCTTCATCCACTGATCAACAAGAGTACCCACCTGGACCATTGCCAATAGATCAACGAGGGACAGTCAGGCAACGGACGTCGAAAAACACCAGAGTAACTTCTCGGCGTTCGATAAATGACGAGCACGCTCTTTAGTGCTGTACCAGCAGTAGTCGAGCCTGTCAGGACATGGACGAGAGGGAGAATGAGAGAGAGAGAGAGAGTACACTAGTGCTACAGAGAAGGAGAAGGTGTGGGCTGGACTGAAAGACTCGATTCAGTGAATCTGTCGCGCGCGTCTGAGATCTGACGTCGTCCGCCCGTCTCCGCCGTCCAATCAGATCGTCCCCAGAGTTCCCTCACTCTTCAGCTCAGTTTTTCTACTCTTTCCGAGGAGTACGACAAGAATTATATCCACGATACAAATCATAATTAGTATTGCATCTTGCATACCACTCTTGCTACATATTCCTTATCCTCATTGATAGCTTGATTCGCTGTCATGCAGTCAATCCATCTCAGTAAGATGAATCCAATGCTTAGACAGTGTCGGTCGTTCTCGACCGCCAGGATAGCACAGTCATACATTGGATCGGCACCGATACCACTTCCAAAAGAAGTCTCTCTATCTCCCCTATCTCCATCCTCATCACTAGCCAGGAAATTGGTCATTTCCGGTCCCAAGGGCGAACTCAATCTCTCTATCCCTCACTACCTTAAACTTGCCACTACTCAAGGCGCTTCCGGCTCAAATATCACGTTATCTGTCCAGGACCGCACGGTCAAGCAACAACGATCCATGTGGGGCACAACACGAGCACTCCTGAGCAACTGCATCGTCGGCGTCACGGAAGGATACACAGTGTCACTTAAATTCGTCGGTGTCGGTTATCGGGCAGCGATAGACGGCACCACGGTCGTCCTCCGAGTCGGCTTCTCCAAACCAGTCGTGCTCGAGATTCCCGAGGGTGTGGCCGCCAATTGTCCCCAACCCACGGCACTCATCCTCAATGGCCGAGACAAGCAGGTTCTCACTCAATTCGCTGCCGTCATCCGCAGTTACAGGAGGCCCGAACCATATAAAGGAAAGGGAATCTTTGTCAACAATGAGACCATCAAGATCAAGTCGCCCGCTGGCAAGAAGTAAGGAAGTCGGCCATGGATGTCTTGCTCGCAATCTTTTCACTCCCGCCTCGCGAGGTCAGCATGTGTTGTGCAAAGTTCACCCGGTCTGTGTCATTAGCCAGGTTGTTCTCTAGCAGAATAGACGACGCGACACACTTCGACACAAACCGCCGAATTCCTTTTATCCTGCAGGATTCTTATAACAGTGCATAGTCCAAAATGAGGTCTGTGTTGAAATTGATGCGATTCGAGGAAAGGTGCAATCTACGCTCGCTATCCCTAATGCTATTATCCGGTGTCCCAACCACATCATGAAGGAACAAACAATTAATCTACAGCCAAATCCCTCAGATCACCGCATCTAGTAGGGCTAAGTTCAAACAATATCGGTCTCGAGCATCTCCCACATCTTGGCCGGTGGCACGCCTTCGTAGACAATCTTGTAAACAGCTGTAAATAGTGGGAACTCGTCGACCTTGTTCTCATGCGTCAGGAGCTCATTGACCTCCTTTGCCGTGGCAGCTCCTTGCAACTTTTGACCGGACAGTAGCTCCTTCTCCAATTGATCCATACTCTTGCCAGTCTTCACAAACTCCATTGCACATAGACGATTCCTGCCTCCAGCACAAGACGTGATCAGGTCTGCAATGCCGCACGAATGTTCTGTGAACGTGGCTGTCTTGACTGCATCGCCGAAAAATACCTTGCCAAACTTGAGCATCTCAACGAGGCCAATTCTCATGATTGCAGCCTTGGAGTTGTCTCCATAACCGAGGCCATCAGCTAGACCAGCTGCCACAGCTACTACATTCTTGAGCGCCCCCGCCAACGAAACACCCGCAATATCGTCAATCATGCCAATCCTGAAGTAGGGACGATGAAAGAGCTTTCGCATGACTTCACTGGTTACGCGTGTGTCACGGCCGGGCTGAGCATTCTTGTCTGTCGGGTTGAAGGCAATAGTGGTCTCGCAAAACTTTTCTTGTGCAACCTCATTCGCTATATTGGCTCCGGATAGTGCTCCACAGTATATCCCGAGGCGTTCTTGAAGCACGCTCGCGAAGAGAGACACGCCGTGCTTGGACACAGAGACTCCCTTGATGCAAGACAGAGCCAATGCCGATTTCAGAACATGGCCATTCATTTGCTTGCAAATACTGTCGACAAACTGATGTGGAACGACTATCACGAGGATATCCGAGGTCTTTGCGACCTCGACAATGTCCGGCACGGCCAGGATATTGCTCGGACACTTTATACCTTTGAGGTATCTAGAGCAGTCAGCCATTGAGGTTGTAGTGACCAGATTGTTGAGCTTACTTGACATTTTCGTGCGTTCGATTGAAGACCTCGGTGATTTTTTGTTCTCGTCCTTCGTATTGAATCAGCTCCTCATACATCCACATCTTCACCTGGGTTGCAAAGATGTTCTGATCAGTCCGGGCTGTGTTTTCGGCGACAATCTTTGCCAGGGCATTGCCCCAATTGCCCGAGCCGATGACTGAAACTCGTAGTGGGCCAGTTGAGCTGACATGGCTTGAAATTTGTGAGAGTCGCGCAGAAGCAGACATGGTTGCCAATCAACTTTGTGAGCGATAAACGGCAGGATCACTCGAGACTGATTTGGGTCTAAGGACCGATGCAGATGATGTACTGACAAAGTGAGTAGCTCCAGAGGACACAGAAGTACGAGGTAGCTGGGTCACCATTAACCGGTGGTAGCGTTGCAGGAAGGTCACGAGCTTGGGAGGGAAAAGCCAAGCCAGCGCTGGAAGAGTGGAAGCACACATTATCTGGCGATCAAAGATTGTGAGTCTGCCCTCCAGGCTGGGACAATGGAACGACGGGAGCCACCAGCCCAGCTCCAGAGGCCCAGCCCAGTCCAGTCCAACCCAACGGGAGAGCGCAGGAGAGATCTGGAGCGGGAAGCTTGGACTCAATTGAGGAAAAAGCTTGTGGTGCGGGCAGTTGCTTCCATGTGATCCCACAGATCCAGACTTGCCTTCAGCTGCTGATCACGAGTCCCTCCCGAGGAGCGCGCGATCCTCATTCTACCGTAGACTGCAGCTGCAGCAGCAGACATACAAGCATGGCAGCCATCCTCACTTTCAAACAGCTCTGTTACATTCGTACATCTATCACGGATGACAAGTGGCTCTGCTGGCTGCCAATATCCAGCTGCAGTTGATTGGTAAGTTGGGAATTGGTATGAGCAATTAGCAAGGATGGAATCAGCATTCAGCTTGCACACAGAAATTTAGAAAGGGAGAAGCATGTACAGTATCTGGATTCAGGCCACTCTCTGATGCTACTCTGGAACAAGACATCTGCTGTCCTTGCGCTGACAAGATCTGGTCTAGTCCCAGGCAGCGTGTATCTTACCCCGTTCTGCGGGCTCGAGCGTGAATCATTGCGATCGACGCCTGGCTTCTACAGCGTCTGCCAATGTCTGAAGCATGCTTTCAGTGTCCTGCCAGTGAACACAAGCGTCTGTGATTGAGACGCCGTACTCGAGACCAGCCTTTCCTTCCTTGGGAATCTTTTGTGCGCCCTCCTTGAGGTGAGATTCTATCATGACGCCAACTATGGATCGGTCGCCCTTCGAGACCTGCTCGGCAACATTGGCACAGACTTTTGGCTGATTCTTGTGATTCTTCAACGAGTTGCCATGAGAACAGTCAATCATGATGGACTGATCAACACCTGCTTTGATCAGATCCTTCCTAGCGGACTCCACATACGATGACTCGTAGTTTGGCCCATCATTGCCACCACGAAGGATGATATGCGTGCAGTCATTTCCCGTCGTTCTGACAATTGCGGCGACGCCCTACAACGTGTTAGACAAGCTATTACTCGACTGAGATAAGTCTTACCTGTTTCGTGACCGAAAGAAAGTGGTGAGGTACAGCAGCAGCTCGAATGGCATCAACAGCCACGTCAACATTGCCGTCCGTTGCCTGATATGTTAGTCAAAGGCCCGTCATACATTTGGTAGACAAACATTTTTGAAACCAATAGGGAAGGAGAGCCCCGAGGAAAGCTCTCGGTGAACCTGACTCTCCGTCGTACGAGCACCAATAGCGCCCCATGAAACGAGATCTGCCAAGTATTGAGGTGAGATTGTATCGAGCATTTCCGATGCAAGAGGCACTCCAGCCTCTAGAATATCCAAGTACAAACCACGAGCAGTCCTCAACCCTTTGTTAATCTTGTAACTATTGTCAAGATCAGGATCGTTGATCAATCCCTTCCAGCCTACTGTGGTCCTTGGCTTCTCTAGATAAGCTCTCATGATGATCTCAAGTGTGCCAGTATACTTCTCGGTCATGGGCTTCAATTTCTTTGCATATTCAAGAGCTGATTGAGGGTCGTGTAACGAACAGGGGCCGACCACTACGATCAATCGGTCGTCTTGCTGCTTGATGATCTTCGTGGCCGCTTGCCTGCTTGCAGATATGAGAATTCGAGAAGAGTCTGTAAGTGGTAGTTCTGCCTGAATCAGACCCGGCGGTACGATAGGATCGTAACCTTGAATGCGAGTGTCATCAAAGCCATCCGATGATGCAGGAAACATTGGTGTAGACATCTTTGAATTGAGCTTGTGTATGCCAAAGACTCCAGGAATGTTGAGCAGAAGATCGCACTTCAAGGGATAGTCGTAGCAAGTTTTACCTTGGGGAGAAATACTTTGCCTCGCTCAGAATTTGCTACTGTCGTGAGTCGCGGCTTAGTGCAAGGTTCAAAGCACAACTGCACCGGAAGTTGAAAGCGTCATCGAAATCTGGAAGAGCCAATGTTGGAATGACTCAAAATTTGTGCCGACATGTGGTTCTGATCGACCACTTACTTTTGTGTAGATCGTTTCTGTCGTGTCCTCGCTCCACTACGTAGCCTCAAATCTAGTCAGACGTTTGCTGCCAAACCTTCCAAAGCTTTGTTTTTACAAAGTTCAGTTTTGACCAGTCATACACTCAAGTTGTGCATCGATTGAATTTGGTGGTTTGTTGTTAGCTTCCATCTCATCAATCGCCCATCATCTCTATAGGACTGAGCAAACATTCCCGTTACACGGCCTTCGACAATGCTTTCAAGCATCAGACAAGCAAAGTCGTTTGCACAATTGAGGAACATCAAGCTCTCAAGTTGCAATTATGCCACACAGACTTTGTCTGACAGCCCCAGTGACTCGGAAGTGCGAAACATTCCTTCCACCGAGAAATTACCATGGAACGACTTCTTACATTTACGACGACAAAGGCATCATGCAGAGCTCGTGGCTTCGGTACCAAGTGCTTTGCTTGGACTTTTCAGCGGACTTTCATACTTTGCTACTCTAGAAATCGATCCTTCCCAATTAGTCCTTGGAGTTGATCCACTGATACTCTATGGTGGAGCCACTGTAGCATGCGGAGGACTGGGCTGGCTAGTGGGCCCCGTCTTTGGCAGTACCGCCTGGAAAATCGTGCACAGGAAAAAAGCACAGCTGATCGAAGCTCGAGAAAAGGAGTTTTATGAGCACGTCAAGAAGAATAGAGTGGACCCTTCGCGACAGTCCTTCAATAATCCAGTGCCAGATCATTATGCGGAAAAGATAGGATCAGTTGCAGACTATAGGCGCTGGCTCAAGGATTGTCGAGTACGTTTCTCATAACATAGAATATCAAATGCTGACATATCAGGCATATAACAAGAAGGCAAACTTTGGAGGATCTGCGGGTGATTTGAAGTGAAGTCATAAGTCACTCTTGACGCGCGTGGAAGGACCGCTATAAAAAGTTCTCTCGAAGACCGCATAGACAGACAACTCAACAATCTTGTGCGGGTCGGTGCCAATGGACTGATGAGGTGCATTATCCTGCAATGATTTCAGGGACGATCGTCCTTGCCCTGATCGATACGTTGTCCTACATGTCGCGCATCGTACCGTGACTATGACATGCGCAATTCGACAACTGTCAACTTGCTAAAGTACATAAATTGTCTGCACATGGCTTGGTGAAAGCAATCGCTGCACATACAGATAATGTTGTTCTGCTATCTAAGGAAAAATGTCGAGGATGCCGTCATGTCAAGCTACACTACTCATTTCAACTCAACTCAACTCATGAATAGCAAGAGAAGCAGTACAATTTCCAAAAATATCAGCGCTTGTGCTGACGCCAGTATTGAGCAAGTGGTTGATGTGTGGTGTGTGCAGAGGTCGTTGCCAGGGAGCTGCTGCTAATTACAATTTTGCGGGTTTCTGAGATTCGTGCTAACTCACATCCGTTGCCGCGCCTAATCGCAACCTTCCCAAGGTTGGAACTCATGACGCTAACTCGCGCGCTCTTAATGCCTTGACTTCGCCCTCCGCTTCCACTTCCCACTTTCTACATCTCCCATCGTTCCTGCCCTCCTGCCTTAAGTCTCTCCTCTCTCTCCACAGACCTCTACATCAATCGCATACAAGATGCCAAGCGCAGATTCTAGCTCGAAGGGCAAGCGCACTGACGAAGCCCTGTACGAGAAATGCCTCGAGGAAGTGAAGAATCAACCAAATAAGGACGTACGTGAATCATGTGGCCTCCTTTTCCGAATCAAGCTAATCAAGTCAAGGGTTCTGGCAAAGGTCAGATGGCTGCCTGGAAGAGTGCGAAAGCGGCGAAACTCTATGAAGAGCGTGGAGGATCATACGAAGGCAAGGCTGGCTCCAAGAATGAGCCAACCAAGGGAAAACCAGAGACCAAGAGCAGCGCCAAGGTATGGCAAGGGTGAAGTACAGAGTCTCCAGTGCTGACGGCATGCAGAAGGAGAAAGAAGTCAATGGTGCAGAGAAGAAAGCGAACGAGAAGGAAACTGCCGTAAGACAGGCGAGATTTCCTTCAACGCGAAACTGACATTTCGCAGAAGAAGTCTGAGGAAAAGAAGAGCCCAGCTCCTGAGAAGAAGACTGAAGAGAAGAAGGATGACAAGAAGACTGAGGACAAGAAAGACGACAAACCAGCCGAAGACAAAAAGGATGACAAGAAGTCTTCTGTCAAACGAAAGGCTACCCCTGAACAGAAGCCTGCTCCTGCAAAGAAGTCTAAGACTCCTACCAAGAAGACTGCTGAGAAGAAGGAACCCTCCAAACCACAAGGTGACCATCCAATTCTTTTAAAAGTGCCTGAGACTGACTTTAGCACAGGCAAAACTGAGAGAGTCACGAGATCTCAGAAGTAAGGCGATTTCTTCTGTGAGACTGAAGGGTGCGTTGATCGCTCCTCGTCCGATGTGCTTTCTCTATTTGTCATGTACACTGACGTTGACTGTAACGACTAAAGTGACATGTTGTTTGTAAGAAGTAGGGACCATGGATTGTAACAATACCTTGTAAGTTCTAAACCGTCTACACATACATAGTAATTTCAACTTGATTGGATGCCTGCGGCATCACTAGACATCACTTTTGCTGCATCAATCCATCCTTCCACTGCAGGGAATATGAATGTAGATGTAAACTGAAGATGGGTGATGAAGTCGATCTGATCTGCTGATCTGGTGGCCACATCCGAAGCCACTGACAACTTTACCTCCAACACAAAAATTGCTCCAAGCCAATTGCAAGTGATTTTCTGCCTGCTTGAACCTGGCAAGAGGAACTCCAAGCCAGAACATCGATTAGCTTGGCAGTCCATGCAGTAATCCTTGGTCACGAGCAATATCCCTACAATATGTCCAAGATTGAGCCCGCGAGACAAGAAGACGTTGATCAAGCACGAGTCGTCTCGAGGCATTTAGATCCTGCTTACACTGCTTATCCAGATGCTATCGTCGAGTCTAGTGCTACAGGCTCAGTTGGCACGAATGGAGAAGAGCAAGAGTCGTCTCTGAAGCTCCAGGGCGGGGACATGCATCGCGACTTGTACAAAATAGATGCGCGCACAAAACTTCATCATAGGTCAGCAACGTTCTCCCATCCACGTAGGAATGTCGACAGCACGATTGCAAACGTTGCCGAAGCTCATCGAGTACCTGGAGGATTTCGTCGACAATTTTTGTTGCAGCAGAAACGTTTCAACAGTGTTACGACACCAGTGACCAGTAATTTTGTTTCGTTCTTGGACCTTTATGGTGCATTTGCAGGCGAAGACCTGGCAGAATCGGACGAAGAGGACAATGAAGAGGGCGACGATGAACAGCGAGAGTCTGACAATAGACGCTATCAGACCAGGTCGACTACGGATGAAGAACGACGGCCGCTGCTCGGCCGCCGTAAGAGCTCTCGAGTGGCCAAGAAGGGCGACGCAACGATGACCAAAACCTTCTTTTTGTTGTTGAAATCTTTCATCGGTACTGGAGTGCTTTTCTTGCCTAAAGCGTTCAAGAATGGTGGTCTACTGTTCTCCTCCATAACCTTGATCATGGTCTCCCTCATCTCCTGCATTGCGTTTCATTTGCTACTCAAATGTCGTGCTCGATACGGAGGTGGTTATGGAGAGATTGGTGAGGCTATCGGTGGTAGTCGAATGAGGGCGATCGTCTTGGGCTCCATCACTGTATCTCAGATTGGCTTTGTTTGTGCTGGTATCATCTTCACTGCCGAGAATCTCTACTCCTTCCTAGATGCAGTTGTCAAAGGCTCGGCACCAATGTCGATCAATGCACTCATTGGAGTTCAACTTCTACTTCTCGTCCCTCTTGCACTTGTCCGAAATATCTCAAAATTAGGCTCATCAGCCTTACTCGCTGATGTCTGCATCCTCATCGGACTTGGGTACATCAGTTACTACGACATTTCATCTCTAGCTAAAGAAGGAATCAATAATTCTGTCCAGCTTTTCAATCCCAAGGACTTTACTTTGACAGTAGGGTCAGCAATCTTCACTTTCGAAGGCATCGGCTTGATTTTGCCTATACAGTCAAGCATGAAGGAACCCCACAAGTTCGATCGTCTATTATACGGTGTCATGCTTCTGATAACAATCATCTTCACCTCTATAGGTGGGCTCAGTTATGCCACGTTCGGGGACAAGACAAATGTTGAGATTATCAGCAACTTCCCTCAGGACGACAAACTTGTCAATTCTGTACAATTCCTATATTCTCTGGCAGTCCTAATCGGCACCCCGGTCCAGCTTTTCCCAGCCGTCCGAATCATTGAAGGCTCATTGTTTGGGCACTTGTCCGGTAAGCGGGATGCAATGACAAAATGGAAGAAGAATGCCTTTCGCACGGGAGTCTTGTGTATCTGTGGAATCATTTCAGCACTCGGGGCGTCTGATCTAGACAAATTCGTGGCCTTGATAGGATCGTTCGCTTGTGTGCCATTGGTCTACATCTACCCTGCTTATCTGCATTACAAGGGCATCGCGGAGAACAAGTACGTCAAGGCAGGAGACATCATGTTCATGGGACTTGGCCTGGTTGCAATGGTGTATACTACTGCTGTTACCATATTCAGATGGTCGGAGGCATAAGTTCTGAGAAGGGGAAACAAACAATCTTGGCCTTGTATGGGTAACATAGCGGTGTAGCATAAAGTCCTGTAGAGTATCTCATTTCATCTCGAGATCATCCATTTCTAAAGAGTACGTCATTGTGCCTCATCTTTGTGGAGCCGCAATCTTACACGACAAGAAACTTTGTGCAGACTTCTGTGATTGATTATTAGGTACTACTGCCAGAGTGAAGGACAATTCTGCGCAGACATTCGGAATGCCAATGTCTCGGCGAGAGATTCAGCACCTGATTCAGAGTCACACAAAAACGGCTCTCCGCCATGCAAATTCACTCTCGACGATTCAACGACTCTTTGCGACAACTTTCCTCTTGATAATCTTCCTCTTTACCGCGCTTTCGATCAAGTACCACGCTGCAATCTTCAGCCTGATCGAGTCATGGAAGGAAGACTTGACGACAAGTCGATTCGGGTGGCTCGTGTTGGTGGGCATCACTGCCCTCGTCTCGTTCCCACCACTCATCGGGTACGCCACGAGCGTGACGTTGTGCGGGTACGTCTTTGGGTT
Organism: Taphrina wiesneri; assembly: GCA_005281515.1. Lineage (NCBI taxonomy): Eukaryota > Fungi > Ascomycota > Taphrinomycetes > Taphrinales > Taphrinaceae > Taphrina > Taphrina wiesneri. The sequence goes on from RHGK01000021.1 coordinate 61,046, forward strand.
TCTGCAGGGATGGTTGGTAGCCGTGCTTGGCACCGTGCTGGGTGCGTCATTCGCGTTCTTGGTGTATCGCTACGCATTGGCGGACTATGCTTCGCGAATGAGTGCGCAAAATAAAAACTTTAATGCGCTCACGAGGGCCATGGACGGCAATGAAGGGTTGACTTTGTTGACTATGGTCAGAGTCTGTCCGTTCCCATTCAGTCTCTCAAATGCGGCGCTATCGTCCATTCCTTCCATTACCTTTCCGAGGTTCGTCTTTGCCACGACATTGGGAAGTGTGCGATTACTTGTCCACTCGTTCGTCGGTTCGAGAATCGCTGATTTGGCATCCGATCCGGACCCGGACAATAAATCCAAGATTGTCAATGCCGTAGGCATCGTCGGAGGACTGGTGGTTGGTGTGGTTACCGGAATAGTGGTATATAAGCGCACAAAAGTCATTGCGAATAGACTTGCCAAGGCGAGTGGTGGCAATGAAGAAGATGGACGACCCACTGGATTCGAGAATGATCAAATCTTCTCCGACGATGAAGACAACGAAGACGATGAACAACTGCGTCCTACGAACTCGCGTGAGGAGACTTCCTTGTTGAGGTAGACATGAAAAGTTGTTGTACAGTATATGTGTAAAATTAAGTATCATAAGTCGTATCAAGCTCTTCCATTTCTGCTCCTATCGTAAAGTACTATTCTTACATCGCATGAAAACAATCTGCCATCGCCAGTTTAAAAGTGTACATGACTCCGTCTGGCACTGACTGGATCATCGCTGTCTCGGTCGAGAGTATGGATTCGGTGACATTTCCGAAGAGGGCTGCCTCTTGATGTCCAGGGCTTCAATCGCAGTCGCTCGTCTTCGGACCCTTTCTCCCAGACTTGTCGTGCTGTACCTTGACTTTGCGTTGATTTCGTCACCGATTGTCGATGCATACTCGGATACTGTGGTCTGACTATCATCGGAATAGATGGATCCATCCTTTTCTGTATCCGCCTTGGAATAGCATTCATTGTCGTCTCCGGTACTGTCCAATTGACTCACCAGGGCCAGAGCTGTTGGATCTAGGCCTGCAGAGTAAGCGGAACTTTCCGATCGCTCCGACAAGTAACTGTCATAGCTGATGTTTCGTGTTTGCATCGTCAGTCTTGACAGTTCAGACTGCACAGGACCAGCCTGAGCCCGTGGTGCTAATGCCACCAATTCGTCCTCGTCGGCCATCACCTGTTCTGATGATGAGTTCTCCATAGGTCCATTGCTGTTCCGAAGAGACACATCAATCAATTGCTCTGTTCTTGTAGTTCTTCCATTATTTGAGAACGTTCGATCATTGTGGAAATTGGACGAAATTGCTGCTGTATTATTGCTGTTACTCAATCGTCGATTTGCAATGCGGGCGATCCTCTCTTGCAGGGCGGTATTCTCGACTTTGGGACTTGTAGTCTTTACAGGCTGTCTGGGGGCAATCGTGCGGTTAGAAGATACGCCCTTCGAGAAAGACCCTGTTCTCTTTGTCTCGAAAGATAGAGACTGTTGATGTCCTGCCCCAACAAGCTCGATACGCGGCCCTAGGCCGTCGTGCCGAAGAGCTGTAGATGGTGTTGGAGGCTCCTCAGTATGCATTGCAGTTTGTTCAAGCTCTTCATCTTCCTCGATCGAGGTAACAAGCGATCGAAACGGCGGAAGGATCGCGCCCTCACTCACGACCCTGCGTTCATTACCGGTCCTCTTGAAGATGTTTGGGTTGCTTGGAGATTGTGGTATGAGTGGTTCGCCCCTGATCTCTGTGTAATGACTTTGAAGGACGGCCTGCTCACGAAGAGCTGTTCGCCACATTGCCGCAGTGTTGCAATCGGAGGGGATCTTGCCTAACAGCTGTTCCAATTGTATGTCTAACGCGATATCACTGAATCCAAGAGCTTTTGCATGATTAGTATTTAGCAGCAGCTTTTGAGGCAAGTTGTACAAGTTGAAAGCGGACCAACAAGCATAGAGCAACTTGAGGATATTCTGTGCCAACGTTGGCTGCTCGGAGGAGAAGGCATTCAAGGATAACCGTTTGGATTTTTCCGGTGCCTTAGGAATGATGAGTGCATAGCCATTCGACCCGGACACCGATCGAGCATGAAATGGACGCACATCACCCTCAATTTTGATCATGCCTGCCGACTCGATCAAGGAGATGTGCTCTGGAAAGCATGCATAAGCCGCGATAATGCCATCCACAATGACGATAGGTGACTTGGACTTTTTGTCCTCGTAGAAACGAATTTCTCTTTCGTGGTTTTCATTCTCCGACGAAGAAGACAGTCGCTTGGACAACAGACTCCTCTTCTCGACATGATCAATGACTGTACACCAGAACTTGGTCCACTGTGTCTGAGCAACCTCGCCACCACATATTCTAGCATCCACATAACCAGCCCATTTTTCCTCTCCGCTCGGAACACTTGTTGTGTCTTTCACACTATATTGGAGGAACAAGCTGGACGTGTATGCTTCCTGCATTCTCGATCTCTCAAATGCTGATAATCGAATGGCTAGGATCCACTTTTTGGTGTCCATTATATCTTGTGCAGATCTGAGCTTAAACTTTTTATTGCCGAGAGTCGTGATGAGAATGTAGCCTCCTTTCTCATCTTGATCAATTTGCGCATCCATAAGGTTTATGTAACTCGGAGGTACTTTGGAGAGAGCGCCAATGGTGTCTGCCAGATCCAGATCAGCCGCCGACCAGGTAGAGAGCACTGTTCCGCTAAGCGAGGCATAAATGTCCTGCCATTCACCATCATAAGGAGTTCTCGTGGAGCCAGAATACTCACTACATTTCTGCAGGTATCCTTCATAATATAACTTGTCTTTTCGAGCTTCCAGCTGGGCAATCACGGATTGGAACGGGGCCGGTAAATTTAGTTCGAAGCGAGCCTTTGGCAAAGGAGAAGGGGAAAGTATCGAGAGTGGCCGAGGCCGTCTTGCAGGCGCATTCGACTCACTGGCTATACGCCGATGAGAAGCCATTGCGACCTGGAGGTGGGTACGAGCGCTGTACAAAAGGATCCTGCACTTGAAGAATAGGGGTGAGCTTATGGTTGTCGCTTCAGACGTTCGTTTCCCCTTCTCCTCCATGACACTACTGTGGCGCAGTCTTCACGAGTAATACGATCAGATTGCTTTTTGTGGAGACGGAGCTCCTCGAAAGTTTATTCTTGGTCCCGCATCTCACGCGCAACTTCAAGAGTGTATCTATAGCTACGTTGTGTGACAAGAGAAGTGCTCCTCCGTACACCAGTGACGACGCTAGGTGATGAAGCGAGATCTGCAACAATCTCAGGATATAGAGTCTGACCAGAGGATTGCTGAAGATAGCGTAGAAGCGAATGCTGGCATTGAGCAACACATCAACAGAAATGAGGATGAGGAAGAGGATGATGAGGACGATGAGGTTGGACCGACATTACCATCAGCGATGGAAGCCAGTGCACCGCTGCGGAAGCGCCGTAAGGTTGTACTCAACGCAAAGAAGTTCCAAGAGAATCTGCCTCAACTTGATCGCTATGCTCGAAGTTTCATGCACCGTGACACACTTTCTTCAGTCTCTGTGACCACGCAAACCAATTTTGTCATTACTGCATCGACCGACGGCTTTGTTAAGTTTTGGAAGAAACAACCATCTGGTGTAGAGTTTGTCAAACAGTACCATGCACATGTAGGACCCGTCACCGCTACTAGCGTAAGTGTTGACGACAGTCTCTATGCCAGTGCGTGCGCTACTGAGAAGACTATCAAGGCATTCGACGTGGTCAACTTTGACTTGTTCACTATGCTACAGTTAGAGTATGAGCCTCGAGCGATATGTTGGGTCTCGCGGCGAGGCTACTCGGAGGCCCTCCTAGCAGTATCTGATGCGGGCAGTTCATCAATCTACATTTACGATATGAAGGGCGACTCTGAACCTATACACACACTTTCAGACCTACATTCCAAATCGGTTCACATCATGACCTACAACGCTCGCTATCATTGTGTGATCAGTTGCGACGAACAAGGCAACGTCGAATACTGGTCACCAGACAATGAGCATGCCAAGCCAGAAGGTATTTTCTTGTTGAAGTCCTCGACGGACTTGTACGAATTTCGCAAGTCAAAGTCTGTGCCAGCATGCATAACGATCAGTCCTGACGGCAACTCATTCGCTACATTCTCTTATCCTGATCGAGAAGTTAGGCTCTTCAGATTCACCACTGGCAAGATGGCACGAAAATACGACGAATCACTCGCAACGATCGAAGAAATGCACAGGGCTGGCACATCCATGGTTGTACTGGACGACATTGAGTTTGGCAAGCGTTTGGGTATCGAGAGAGAGCTCGAGCGGACGCCTGCAGCTATGAATACAACGAATATTGTGTTTGACGAGTCTGGCCTGTTCATACTATACCCTACCATGCTCGGCGTCAAGGTTGTCAATACTGATTCAAACGTGTGTGTAAAGGTATACGGCAGAGACGAGAAACTTCGCATGCTCAACCTTAGTCTTTATCAGGGCGCGCCCAAGCGAGTCAAGTCTACGACACTCGCCATGGCAGCCTCAGACAACCCACTCTTGACAGAGTCTATGCTTCGCGACCCAATTCTCTTCACAACATCATTCAGAACAAACAGATTCTACTTATTCACAAGTCGCGAATTGAATGAATCGAAGAACGACCGTGACGCCATCAATGAGAAGCCGACTGCGGAGGAATCAGCTGCCCTTCGCGGCCCGGACAAGGAGATTGAAAGTGGCACTTCTGCCTCGATGCATACGTCTGCCGGGGACATTCACTTGACACTATACCCTTCCAAGGCACCTAAAGCAGTGGAAAACTTTGTGACGCTCGCAAGGAGGGGGTACTACGACGGCACGATATTCCATCGCACAATCAAGCAATTCATGATTCAAGGCGGTGATCCGGAAGGGACTGGGACCGGCGGAGTCAGTATCTGGGGTCACGAATTTAGTGATGAAATCACAGACTTGAAGCACGACAAGTATACCCTCTCAATGGCCAACGCCGGACCAAACACAAATGGTAGTCAGTTCTTCATTACCACGGCGGAGACGCACCACCTGAATGGTAAACACACCGTCTTTGGGCGCGTCAGAGGCGGTTTCGAAGTTGTTCACAAAATTGAGAGTGCGCCGGTCGGCAAGCTGGATAGACCTCGTGATCCGGTACATGTTCACTCCATCGAGATTTTCAATTGATAGTGTTACAATTGTATATGTAAAGTAAGGTATATATACCTGAAGAAGATTATGCTAATGTGGCTCTTTGTTCGCCGGGGACGATTTGGCCGTCAGGCAATCCATCGGGACTGCGACCGTCCACAAAGTCGTGATAGATTCGATCCAGTCGACGGCGTTCATCTACACTGATGGATGGTTTTGTCGATGTGAGTGACTTTTCGAGGTTGGCCCAGGATATTTCAATGACGCGCTCCGGGGCTGCTTCCACTACTTGATCCTTTAAGTGTTCTTCTGCCGTGTTTGCGAGAATTGCTTCGATTCGAGCCGTGATAGCTGCTTTTTCGGCGGAAGTCTCGACTGTTGCGCCCACCTTGCTCTTCACACCTTCACCGAGACGAAACCTCGTGAATGTCGTGACTTCTTTCTTGTCCAAAGTTCCGTTCTCAAAGTTCTGATAGGCTGACATCTCCGCTTCAGTTTGTGAAAGGACGTCATGAATAGCTTCAAGATGTGCATTGTACAATACTGCCTGTAGATCAGCGCCAGAGAAACCTTCAGTACGAGCTGCTAGGCTGTCAATTTCCACGTCAGAAGCCACATGCATTTTCCGTGACAAGGCTTCCAGAATGGCACAACGGTCTTCGTGGGTTGGCATATTACACAACAAGGATTTGTCCAATCGTCCAGGTCTGAGCAGTGCAGGATCAATAAGATCCGGTCTTGACGTGGCAGCAAGCACATACACTCCGTCAAGACCTTCGGCACCATCCATCTGTGTCAACATCTGATTGACCACTCGATCGGTCACACCAGTCGAGTCGTGTCCTCTTTTTGGGGCGATTGAGTCGAACTCATCAAAGAAAAGAACGCAAGGCTTTGCTGCTTGTGCCCTGTCGAAAAGATCCCGTACGGACTTCTCGGATGCACCAATATACTTGTTCAGTATCTCCGGACCTTTAACAGCGATGAAGTTCAGACCACACTCGGATGCTACTGCTGATGCCAACAGAGTCTTACCACAGCCGGGATAGCCATATAATAGTAAACCGGATCTCAATCGTAAAGGACAATTCGCAAAGATGGGCGCATAACGCGTTGGCCATTCAAGAGTCTCCAGGAGGATTCGCCGCGTGTCAACGAGCCCTCCAATGTCTTTCCACTCCACAGATGATTTTTGTAATTTTATACCACGCAAGGATGCTGGTGTGAAACCACTTATCGCTTTTTGATAGTCTACAGTCTGTAAGTAGCTCGTCTCGGAGTCGGGTCTTTCGACCATCTCTCGCATTAGCCCTTCATGCTTGGCACGTTCCGTGAGGAATTTGAGATCTCCTGCGAGGTATCCATCGGTCATGTTTGCGATCTCGAGCCAATCGACTTGTGATCCCTGCTCTTCGTCCACTAGGGACTGTGCGATTTCTTTGCGAGCAGTCTTGGCAGGCGGCTTCAGACTTATAGTCTCGTCGAAGATATGACTTGTCACTAATATAGAGTGAAGCGCTTCTTTAGCTTGACAAGTCGCCAAGACGGATATTGCATGTCGGGAAGTATATTGCCTCAGGATAGATAGGAAGATCTCAGCGAGCTGTCTAGCCCTCGTGGAGTCGGCATGTTCAACCTCTGCGGGACAGAGACGATCAAGATCGTCGATCATGATCACTGAGGGCTCGTACCACGCGGCTTCAGAGAACCAGCGATTCAGTGCTTCCTTTATGGTAGGAACTCTCTCCTCAGACAGTTTTGAGCAGTCGGCAAGCACGACATGATTGTACTTTTCTTCTAGACACTTTGCGCACATAGTGGCAACAGAACTTTTACCAGAGCCGCGTGAACCGTATAACAGCACACCTCCATAGCGTTGACAGATCTTCTGAACCTTCGTAGCCACGGAATCAACTCCTTTTAGAGGCAATGAATTCAGTCTTGGCTTCTCAACTAAAGACCTTACAACATCGTCTCCTTTCGTGATGTTCAGTTTGTCAGTGCTCGGTATCGGTGACCAATCGCCGTGAGCTTGAAGGCCCACGAGGAAATCATTAACGCGCAATCCATGAGTCATCGGCCCTTCCCCAAGACTACTCAATTGACTCGTGAATGTGTTCACGAGGTCGACATCCTTTTTGCCACCGAGCTTGATTTCTTTCCTCTTGGAGTGTGCAAGTATACGATGACACGTTATGTTAGTCAGTTTTTTCGGCTCTGGCGCCAGATTTATCTTGAGACGGGAGCCAGTCTCCAGATCAAGGGTCTTGAAGACTTCCGGGGACAGCAACACATGGTTCTCTGGTACATCATCCCGTAAATGTGCTCGTACCACGATCTTTGTCGCTTGCGTGACCCCCACTTCACTGGTTTTGTCCTTTGGCGGCAACGCAGGTGCAATTGCGTCAGCTGGTTGCGACCGTCGCAATGCCGGGGGAAGGACTTCTTGTACCTCGAGATACTTGGCAACCTCAAACACGGACCGCAACTCCGAGGATAAGAAGACATTGAGGCCTTTGAGTTTCGTGGTCGTGTCTTGCGCGGCACGCAAAAAGACACTTCGAGATTTTTTGTGTTCATCAGAACGACCGATAACTTTTTGGCTTGATGTACTTCGAGACTGCAGTGGTCCGTTGTTTGAGTGGCGTGTCTTTGGTGAAACCACTACTTCTGCGTTGGGAGACAGTTTTGCAAAGTGTTCATCCTGCCTGAGCTCAGGCTCAATCTTTCGTACGTTGATTGAGGCTGTAGTGTGCGCATTAAGGTATACGGTCAATGGGTGCTCCGTTGAAACAGCTCGGATTTGATTCAGTAGGTTGAGTTCGAGGAAACTCGCATGTAGTTCCATTATTTCCCAGTCATCCGCCGTGACAGGCTCGACCCACACTACTTCGGCCTCGCGAGGCTGCAATTGCAAGTCAACCTTTAGCTCCGAACCTTCTGAAACGCCAATGTTCTTCGCGAATGCCGGGTCCAACTCAATAGTGTTTTCGTCTCTCGACCTGTGACCTGTCCAACCCGCGTAAGCCTGCTTCGATTTGAGCGAGAGAACAGCCACGACATCCTGCGCTGCTACATTGTTGCTAGAAAGTGTGCGATTGAGGCTATCGGGCAAGTTGACCAAACATGACTTGAGAGAGACGAGCACAACCTTGTATACACTTTTCATACTGGCCAAACGTCTCTCGATACCGCCAGTTTTGAAGACCAATACTTATGTTTTTCCGGCGAATTATTGTGCGGTTAAGCTTGTGATTAGAAAAGTGGACAGGATGATCCGACTGTAACGGCTTCAAGATGCGTACACAGACACTACAAGAAGAGTCAAGCTTGTGACGTTGGTGTCTAAGTCTGTACTTGTGATTTGGTATGAGGAAGCGGATGGCGTAGTTCTCCACTTCAAAGTCCCCGGCATCTGCTTCGGTTGCCAAGGCTCAACCTTGGAAGCCCTGGGAAGGACTGAGGATCCGTCTGTCGGTCTCCCTTCCAACCTCCAAGAATTACCGTGCGGTACCGAGCCACTGATCACGATCACAATCACATTCAAGCTCATTTCTACACAATAACAACAACCCTGAGAGCTACTCCTGGCCATTCTACCTACGCGTCTTTCCCGCTCTCTTCTTTCCTCCCTTGAAGAAACTCATGATCCTTGACGGACTTTTCACTGGTGATGTGCTGCGACAAATCTCTGGTCCCATAACTTCGTCGGGGAGATCAGTAGTGGCCTCTGACTTGCGGTCTAGGCTTTTCCTACGTCGTTTTGCTTGCTCAGAATCTTGACTGTGACAGATTTGATTGTCATGAATCGTTATCGAAACACTTTCATCGCCGGTCTGCCTGATACATTGGGCATCGCCGTCTTTGTCTTCGTTTGTGGTCAGGCAATTTCTCTTGCTGGAATCAAGATTGTTCTCAGAGTGCGCGCGATGTACTCTTGATCTGCGATCGACGCTAGAAGCACTGTCGATGGGACTTGTACAGAAGAGCTCTTCCTTCTCCTGTCGTCCCTCTAAGCTTGGCACATCACTCGATGTCGGTAATGTAATGCATTCAAGAAGTGCTCGCCCAGATGACTCATGAGTAGGGGCACAATGTGTCTCCCCTGTAGTGCTCTCTTGTCTGTCTTGGGGAGGTTTAGTCTCAAGACTTGCTCCTTCTGATGACACTCCAACGTCCTCCGGGGCAGCAAGCCCTTGATTGCCCTGAGTCGTCCCTGGCGCTTTACTCTTTGCTTGCTCGCAGGGTGCTCGCAATTTCGAACTAACTCCAGTATACAGTCTCTGTTGCTGTGCAACGCATAGAACACCTGGTGGCTCACAGCCTATATTTTGGTAAGGCTCGACATTGTCTCGCTCACCGTTGTGGCATTTGATGCCTGGGTCAACGGTGCTTGTTGTGGCAATCATGTCACACATCGTACTGCTGGAAACAAGGCTTTGCGAGATAGAGTCTGATGCGCTTGTGATGAGAGGATCAAGTTGTCCTGAAAGATCTAAATGCCGCTGACATGCAGTACTTGGCGATTGATCGGACTTGTCATTACTTGAGTCGGGTATACTGTTTCCATCACTACCATCGAGCCAGCTATGGTGATCAGTTGCTTGCAAGATTTATCAGACTAGAGCCAACATACCGTCCACCTCGACGAACCACGTCCTCCTGACTTACACCCGGTGCCCTTGCTGTTCCAGGTATGAATTCCTCTCCGGCCGGGTCAGTCTTGAGAGTATTTGTTGATATTGGGCAATTTTCCCTCATATACGCTATACGTCTTGCATAGTTGTCATCAGCGTCTCGGCCCGAAGAAATGACTTTCGCCTCTAAGAAAGTTAACTTCGAGGGATCTGGCGCATAAGACCAAGATTGAATGATTGAATCACTAGTCTTGTCAGATGACAAACACTGGATCAGTTTGACTGCGTCGCTGATTGATGGGAAGGATACTGCCAGCTCCTGGGCTTTCGTTAGGCTCAGGAGGAATACGTCGACGCCAGTCACTTTCCGGATCAAATCACTGATCTCATCACATATCCGCCTCGGTGTCCTTCAAATTTAGCCTCGCGCAAGCACTGTACCAACGGGAATTACCAGCTCGGGCAATGTAACTGCAAGATCACAATTCGAGTACTTGCGACATCATAATTTGACACTGGTATTTGTGGCCCTCGCGTGGCTTCGGTGCTGCGCACAAGAAAAATACAGAAGCTCGATTTCAGCCGTTTTGAAATCAGAAGGTCTCTATAAGCCTTGGTCGAGGTATATGACATGTATTGTACGTACACTTGTGTCTCGTCGGAAGTCATGGCTACAATGGAACCAAAATACGAATTCTTCATGATCCACTTGATTGCTTTGGCACGATCGACCTCGGGAAGCAACTTGAGCTGTAAAGTTCCTCCGAAATCATCTTGTTGTGTATCCGAGGAGGTCTGCGATCCTTCGGCCACGGACACAGATGGTGTATGCACTGCAACATTGTTCGATTTCTCCGTAGGTAACTTGACGACTTGGTCCAGCGGTACAAATCTAGCCCTCTTGTTCGGGGTCTTGTACCCTTTGACTCGGGTACGGGGAAGCAAATTGTTCGTCGTACTTATTTCCTTGCTTGGCGTCTTCAAACACGAACTGGTGAGCATGGACGCACTTCTGCCACTTCCCAGTTCAGGAAAGTTGTGCTCTGTGAGGTCCAAAGGGGTGGGCTGCTTTACATCTCTCTGTTGTTGCATATTCTCGGGATTGTCCTGCTTGCCTCTGCTGGCAACGCCGCCGTACCCTTTGTTGTCTTCGACTTTGACAGTCTTGCGGTTCTCGACATATCTTGCTTGTGATCGATTCCTTTCATTGCGTGTCATGGTCGGGATTGAAACACATGGAGCCACCATTGGTAGACATAATCCGAAAACAACTCGTCCTTGCAATTCAAGTACTTCTTGGCAGCATAACATAGCGCGTTCGACCTAGAGGAAGTTAGCTACCAATCACATTTGAGTCATCGAATCCAAACACTTTGAAGAGGAACCTTGATTGTCAGCCTCCAACACATGCAAGCACAACCGTCATACTCTGAAATCATTCCTTACGGATCGATCGAGCTCAGGATTCGCATTACAGATTGTCTCGATCTTGCTGAGATACCAAGTCGAGAACATTCTCCAGCTTGCTCTGGCCTCGTGTAGTCGATTGTGTAGCTCGTCGTATTCCCTGCTGAGGAGCGTTGGGTGACGAGCATTTTTGGACTCTGGAACAAACATATCAGAGAGTGCTGAGCAGATAGCGACACCGGTGCGATAATGGGATTGTAATGAAGCAAGGACAGTACAATCAGTAGACCTCACGCACTACCGAAAATCCTATATGCTTCGCATCGTCTGGAGGTTATCTCTGACTCAGGTCTGGGCAAGTGCAAACATTCGAAGGTTGATGGGCTACTGAACCTTGGGAAAGCCGGGTCAGTACCCGAAAGCAATCTCTATTCAGGTACAGTGGTTGAAGTATGTCTTTTATTGATTACAGTGCTTTCGAATTCTGAGCTCAGCCGTCAGTCGATGGTTGTCTGGAGGTCTCATCTACCTCTCCGGCTGACTGATCAGTCTGGGTAAGGCAGACCAGAAGCATCAATCTTTCCAGTGGTCTGGTCCAGACACAGCAGCCTACTTACTGCTGGCCCATGTACCACTGACGGGCTTGCTACCTCGTCTGCAGGCTTGCGAGACCGACCATAGATTGCGCAATCTATATAAAGTGCATTGTGGAGTCGGAAGCTAGCTGGGAATGGATCCATGTCTACCTAGAGCTCCCGTATCAGCTCCACTTTCCAGACGATTTGCTTCAGACATCCATGCCCAGGTGCTCGAAGGTGCTCGTAGGCACGTCTCTGGTGCCAGAAAAGCACAGGAAATGTTAGCCAACTGGGCAGACGTGCCAACCTTGGAAAGTGGAACGTGTAGCACATGAGCGTCCTTTCATCAGATCTGCTTCAGACAAGCTCTAAATATGTCTCTACCCATTGATCCTCCCATCATCATTCGCTGCTTGACAAGAGAATCGCTTATGTCCGATGGACCAAGACCTCGAACTAGACCCACAGAAGCGTAATGCTGAATGATAGACTTCGCCTCTGGTTGATCGTAGCCTTTCACAATTATTGTCCTTACTGCTGCAAGAGCTGGGGCTATACGTTCGTCTACACTCTCGAAAGGAGATGGGACTTCCTGCTTCAAGGCGATCTGCAGTGATCTAGGGATGCATGAAGGTCTTGAAGACGTGTTAGTAAGGACCACTCCGTTAGTAAACACTTTTGAGCCATTTAGATACGAGACAAATGTCTTTATGATTTCCAAATCAAACGGATGTACCGCCACAAATTCCGGATCTCTGTAGCGAGATGGCAAGGTGGTGACCGTGAAATTGTCCAGAGTGAGTAGGAGTGCAGGTCGACCCGCAAGATTCATCTCGTCTAAGAAGGCGTCTAGTATGTTGTGAGCAACAGCCGGATCTTTGGAACCGATTTCCAAAAGTTTGTAGAGTGTCGACTTCTCTGGAATCACATGTCGATCGAATGAGTATGCTCGTGAAGCATTTTGAAGTTGCAGAACGTCCTTGTTCGCCTCCGCGACTCGTCCGAGTAATTCGGCTGCATAAGTATCTTGCCTCCAGGAACCTCGCTTGTCGTCGTAGACGTAAGGACAGGTGCTGTCAACTAGACCTTCAGCCCGAGGAATCGACACAACTACCCACTTCTTCTGTAGAGCCAGTGCAATTGCTTGGAGCATTGCAACGCTCTTCCCTGAACCTGGGGCACCGTCTAGTAAGACTCTTCTCTCTTTGCTCGATGCATCTATTGACAACATTTCAGCCAATTCAATGGATGGTTGTCTGAGAACAGTCGCAAGCTGAGAAAAATGCTGGTATCCTCCTTGCCTTTCCATTACATCTAGTGCATACAACTGTGATACCACTTTTGCAGGAGTTTCGAATACTGTTCCTATGTTCTCAGCTGTACACGTAGCTGGTGAGAGCGTCTGTAACTCGACTTGTCGCGCTGCACTGTTGAGCTTTGCAGAAGCCTTGCCAGAACCAATCTTTGCTGCAAAGGCCGAATGAGAGCTTCCAGGGCTAGCGTCCTTTGCTTTGACTTTTTTCCCGAAAGTCTGCTTAGCGGCTTTCTTTGGCGGTGTTCGTCCTTTGGTAGCCTTGGGAGCTTGACGCATGCACTTCGTGGAGAATTGGCGGACACAAAGTCTTAGCATAGTGTTGCAGCGAGTAGCGTCCATATGGCGGAAACTGATGGAAGTACCTTGTCGAAGAGCTCTGACAATACTTCAGATCACGAAGCTGTCTTGACTTCTCTCAACTCTAGCCTGCCTGTATACGGGTGGACAGCAATAAAGCAGGTTCACATACATTTCTAGCTGTCGTAGCTACTGTATAGTGAGACGGACACCATGAAATTCATCGTATTCAGCTCAGGTAGTACGACGAAGGGCTTGAGCCTCGACGCCTCCAAATTTGTGCCCATTGTGCCTGAGCAGCCAATGGATCATGCATGAGAGTGAACCTCGAGCTTACACATTTGCAAGGACAACTAGCTAGCATTGGAATCTGTTTTACACACAATTGCACGAGCTCAAGTCTCGGTTCGCCAGTCTGTAATTATCTCTCTCAGGCCTTAGAAGTACACATATCTTGAAGAACCACCAGATGAGTGAGGAGATTTCGAAAGTTATTACGGTGGAAAAAGCAATTCCAGTGGAATTTGACTTGGGACATCTGAGCGCTTTTGATATCAACCCGGTATCTTCATCGTCTGAGGAGAATCTTGTAGCCGTCGCTCGTGATGGCACGCAACTACTACTAAACGCTATACTATCATGTCCGATACAGAGTACGAATGAAGGTGTACTTATAACCTTACCCGAACCAACAACAAGGTTGCCACGAGAAAAGCCAGTTCCCGCGGAGAGCACTGAGACAAAATGGGCCAAGTTTGCAAGATTGAAGGGCATCAAGGCAAAGAAGAGGGATGGCAAGATGGTGTTCGATGAAGAGAAGGAAGACTGGGTACCGAAGTGGGGATACAAGGGACAAAACAAAGATGCCGAACAAGCATGGGCTGTGGAGCTGGACGACAAGAAAGAGGATGATAAGAAGGATCCTCGAATCGCTTTGAGAGCTGAGCGAAAATCGAAGGGAGTCTCAAACAGTGCTCAGAAGGGCAAGAATATCACATTCAATGCTGCAAAGGCTGCTGGACGCACTACTAGGCCTTCCTTAGGCATCAAGTCGGGTGGCAAGGTCATCAAGAGGTCTCGCAGACACTGAGGTGGGCTTTGCAACTTGTGCGTAAAAGCACTGCAATCAAGTGCAAAGTGTGTATAAATTTCAAGCTTTGGCAAGCGAGCATCAATTTCTCTCAGGAATCCTTCTTCTCCTTACGTTTTACATACACGAGCGTTCTGATTCTTTACAAGATCTAATTAATCGTCCTGTCGTTGCGCGAATCACGATGCGAGAGCACCATTATTCTTCATAGCTGCTGAGATAAAAGATGGTCAATGCATAAACAATTGTTTCATGGTTGTCTGCCGGCGCTATTATGCTCTTATGCTACCATGTCCGTGCGTTCATTGCATGCTTGGTCGAGCACAGGCTCATGACATGACAACCTCGCCCTTTGTGCCTTTGGTGAGCTGAATCGTCTTCATAAGTGCTTTTTCTGAGTCCTTGTCGAGCTTGTTTTGTGCCTTCAACAGCTTCAAGGCCTTGTGAAGTGAGATAGACTGCCCTTCTGGGATGACAGCCTCGACGAGCGAGATATCAATTGCAGATGAAGTCTCCGTGTTGGTAGGTTTGTTCTGAATTCTTTGTTTCTTCTGTTTCTTGTTCACCGTCTCTGCCACCGTTGCTGTCGCTCCAGTGTGAAGTACTTCTTCTAGAGGTGCCACGACATTCGAAGCCGGACTTTCCGAGATAAGTTTCGTAGCACTGGCTGACTCTTTAGCTTGTTCCATATTCTTGCGCTTCAGTTCCTTTTTTGTGGGCTTGTACAAAGCCCCCTGATATGCTTCTGCCTCGGAGATGCAAGAGTTATGAATGCTCCACTCACCTGAATAAAAGGTCTTTGAGCAATCAATACAAGTCAGACTAGCGCGACATCTCTGTGCATGCTGATTTGCTTTCGGTTTCTTCACGGTGTCATTGCAACTGTCGCAAGAGAAGGTGACCATGTATGCTCCAAAGACTCCTTCCCGCTATCTATTACCGAGAGAGTTCAGATGGGACTTCGTAAATAGACTCAATAGGTCGAGCGTCGAGCTTTAGCTTGCACCCAAAGTTCATGAGAGTGTCGACACTTTTCAATTGAATGTCCTGCACTTTTGAGTGGCGCATCAGCCACTGGGGGGATATCTCGTGAAGACTCCGCAATACGAACACGATATCGCCAGGATCCACTTAGTTGTGATTCAATGACTTGACTCAACACTCCAACAGACCTTGAGAAGTGCACAGGAGTCGTGTGTCGTGTCTTGTACGTGCACGTCATGTTACTGTGCTGGTAGCACCTGGGCCCTCTTATTCGCAGCTTGAAAATTGCCCTTCTAGCGCAGGACGTCGGTTGGCGATTCGTCTGCCAGCCAATGGGCTTAAAGAGTCCCAAACGATTCCGTACACGATTACTGGATCGTCTTGGATTTGGCTCTCGCGCCTCTGCACATGCGACAGCATTGTCAGGAAATCCCATTCCTATATTCGAAACTTCCCTCCTCAAAGCAACAACGGAAAGTCGAGTACTTAGGGACTTTCCTCACTCAATCGATGTGTCCTCACATGTGGTCAGCGCTAAGGATTTCGAGCTCTTATATCGATTCTGGTGTCCTGCTATTGTAGTCCGCTGTCTAGAATATCTCAATACTCAGGGCTTGAACGAAGAAGGTATTTATCGTGTCCCTGGTAGCAGCGAAACCATCAAACGACTAAAGCTCGAATTCAATTGTCGTGGGGACGTGGACCTTGACAAACTTCAAGTCCCGAATGGTTCACATACCTTGCAGATTGCCGATGTAGCCAGTCTATTCAAGCAGTACCTGCGAGAACTACCCTCGCCCATAATACCTCCCCTGATCGTCAAAGACTTGGAAGCTGTAACACAAATTATCACTTCTCTTCGCGAAATCCTCTCTTCCAAATTACAACCATACGAATTTTTTCTCCTCTCAATGTTCTGCACGCACCTGTCGGCAGTAGACGAACACTCGAGCACAAACAAAATGGATATCAACAATCTATCAATAGTATTTTGTTCTTCATCAAACCTGGGCATAGGATCCAATCTTTTCACCTCGCTTGCGCGTAGGTCTGTATGGGAAGGTCTTCGCTGCGCGAATGAACAGAGTGCGCTCGAAGCAGAGAAAACTGTTCAGCCGTGATATATTTTGCATGATTCATGCTTGATGCATGTATGTACAATAGAACGAACAGAAGTGCTGGGCACGACTGGCACATTGCATTATTTTTCCTGTATTAGTAACTTTCTAGCGGCGGCATCTTGCTTCTGTCTGGTTGAATTTAGCTCTTAGCTTGTACTATTCCGACTAACTCGGTCATGATCAAAGACAACAGAATTGCCAGCGGTCTGATTACCTTTGCCATTGTGATATGTCCGGCAAGAGTAGCATATCGCAACGATATCAGTGTTTTACGTAGCATCGAGAACATATATTCCAGTGCAGTGCTACAACTGTAATCACATGTACAGTATATATGTTCATGACCAGTTGATCTAGAGATGTGCGTGCATGAGTCCTGACGTTGGGCAGCTGCGGGCTCAAGTGTAAAGTGGAGATGAAAAGCGCCTTCGTCCACTTACGGCACCACAGCGATTCTCTCCTGACAAAAAGTATTTGACGTTAATGGAGCAACCTTTCTCTATCAGTTGGCCTGATTCACGACACATCTGACCCGAGCTCCTCGATCGACTGCTTCAGGCAGTTCAGGTCCTGCAGGACCACATAAGAATGAGCTCGAACGCCAGTGCTGCTGAGTTTGTTCCCCGACATGCCAGCCAAAGCGACACCAACGGCTCACAAGCGGACGCAAAGAAGGCAAGAAATGGTCGACGAGGTCGTGGCCGAGGAAACTCTTCGAGCATACCACGACAAAACTCGTCGCGCGATGCACCTCCAGGACTCCAATCTCAAGTGAGTAATGGGATGCTGCAGGAACAACCGCAGCTTGTGAAGAGTAATGTTGAGGAAGCGGTCGATGACGATGCCGAAGTGTGCTTTATCTGCGCCGAACCGGTTCACTTCAGTGCGATTACTGCTTGCAACCATCGGACATGCCACATTTGTGCACTGCGATTACGAGCCCTGTATCGAAATTTCACTTGTGCTTATTGCAAAACAGAGTCGAAAGACATCTTGTTCACACTTCCATCAGAAAAGCTCTTTACCGAGTATGGTCCGGCGAGTATCTCTGCAAAGGACGACAAACTCGGCATCTCTTTTGAGACCCCGACGATCATGGAAGAAACCATGATTTTGATGCGGTTCAATTGTCCGGTAGACACCTGCGATGTTGCAGCTTCGGGCTGGCCCGACCTCAAGTTCCATGTCAAGCAGACCCACAATCAATTGTTGTGCGATTTGTGCGTCAAGAACAAAAAGATTTTCACTCATGAGCATGAATTGTTCTCAGCTCAGGGCTTGAAACATCACTATAAATTCGGAGATCGTGACTCACAAGACGGCAATGGCTTCAAAGGACATCCTGAATGTGGATTCTGTCGTAACAAAGCTTTCTACGATGACGACGAGTTGTTCAAGCACTGCCGTGATAATCACGAGAGGTGTCACGTTTGCGATCAGCTGGACAATGGTCCCGGACGAGCACAATACTTTCAAGACTACGATAAACTAGACCAGCACTTCCGTCGCGACCACTTCAAGTGTCCTGACCAACGATGTTTGGATCAGAAATTCGTCGTGTTTGGTTCCGAACTCGATCTCAAAGCACATCAGCTCGAAGCGCATCCTCATGGCATGACAGGGCAGGCTCTCAAGGATGCAAGAAAAATTAGCACATCCTTTGCCGGCTATGAAGGGCCTGCTAATGCACGGGGTAATCGCAGTAGACGACCTGAAATACAATTTCAATCCTCCACACCCACCAATACACATTTGAGTCGTGAACAGCAAGCCTTACAAAGACAATTTGAATATCAGCAATCACGAGCACAGATGAGCGGCTTCGGGTATGCCTTATCTGAGCCAGATCCCCCGCCTCCACAGCCTGCTATGCAGGTGCCTGTACCATCACCTGCTCAACAACGTGCACCCTTGATCGAAGCATTCCCAGCACTTGGTGGCTCGTTCACACCGTCGAACGCAGCAGCTACGAAGAAGAGCAAATCCAACAAACTCACAAATTCGACCACAGCGAAAGCCACGCAACAGAAATCTGCAGAAGTGACCCCGGGTGAATTGAACAAGCATCAAGCACTTCTCAATCGTGTCAAGATGATTGTATCCTACAACGACGAAACAGTTGCCCTGTTCAAAACCAACATGGCCCAATTTCGCAGTACCAATATTAGTGCAGCAGAATTGGTGAGCAATCTAGTCACTTTGCTCGACACACAATTGGAAACTGCTGGAAGCGTGATTACGGGCGCTGCGGATGTCTTAGATAGTGATACTAAGCGAAATGATCTACTCGCTGCATGGCACGACTACAAGATCAAAATCACGCCTGAGAAATCTGTCTTTGGAGGGGTGCATACATCCTCGGTGGGTGGCCAAAGGATTTTGAGCATCAAAAATCGAGCTTCGCGGACAGCGAGTCAAACTTCATCTGTTTGGAACACTGCTTCTGCAAGCGCTCCCAAAGGCAAGGATTTAGTCAGGCAGGCTGCCAGCAAATTAGCACAGATGCATATGGCCAGTGGTCGTGGTAGTACGTATACACCTGCCTGGTCTGCCTCGGCAGCAAATTCGAAGCCTGCTTCCGGCACCTCGACTCCAAGAGACGTTGCGGTCCAGGACTTTCCAAGTCTCCCGGCCGGTACGCGAAACCGTGTCGACACGAGGCAATACTTCCAGAACTCTGGTTGGGGTCAACAGTCAAACAACACGGCCTCCGTGATTGGACCCGAAGACTATGAAGACGAGCCACCACTCGCTCCGTCAAAGGGAAAGAAGAAGGTGAAGAAACAACTCTTATTTTCACAAGGACTTCAACGTGGTTGAGCTTGTGCGTTGCAAGTCAAATCCTTGCATACTATGATGGGCATTTCTTTTGCATTGCGTGGCTGTGTAGATATTGTCTTGAAGCATGTATGTACAGTAGAATGAAGTACTAATGTCAAGTCACGACTTCAAGTAGGAGCATGCAACTACAACTATTTTTACCGCTTAGAGCGGAGCCTCCGTCACATTTTTACCACCCATCTCCAGACATTTGTACTGCCTCCCATCATTCGCATAAAAGTAGCAGCATCGGCAAAAGCGTCAGCCAAAGACTCTCGAAATGGGCCAAACAAAGAAAAAGTCGTCGAGAAACAACACGGACCGTCTCTCCCACGGCAAAAAAATCGCCGCCCTGAAAAAGGCAACGAAAGCGAATCGCGCCGCAGAATGCACATTCGATCCCAAAGCAAGGGAAGAATTCCTGACGGGCTTTCATAAACGAAAAGTAGAGCGCCGCAACGCGGCCTTGGCGAAAAACAAGGAGGAGGCGAGGGTGACGCAATTATCTATGCGCGCGGACCTCCGCCAACAGCGCAAGGCCGAGTTGCGACAACGAATGGATGCGTATCGTGCCGAGTTGGGTCTCGACAGTGATGGTGAGGAAGTTGACCACGACGCGGAATCTTGGCATGGATTCGATGGCGACGATGGCGACGGCGAGGGAAAGGAGAAGAGGAAGAGGGGGTTGTGGGTGGTGAATGAGTATGAAGACGATGAAAAGACTGTTTCCGTCGTTGTCGAGGAAATGTCGTGATTTAGTGTGTGGGCGTAGGGATCGATAGTTGAGGGTGGAAGAGTGAGCGAGCGGGCGAGCATGGCATTACTTGGAGTGTGTTATACGAGCTATGCATACAATGTCATTTTCTTCTTTGATGCACTTGCACATGGCAAACGCAAGTCAAGACTCGTCGCTGGAACTCGACTCTTGTTTCTTGATTGTAGGCTTGACATCTCCGTCGTCATCGTAATTGGAGTCTACCAGATTCGGTGTGTCCTCATTCTTGACATTGACATCGACACCGGCACCGTACCCGATCGGCGCAGTCCCATCATCCTATCAAGCATCAGCATCAGATTCGCAGCGTGAATTGACATGGCATGGCACACCCTCATGTGCTTTTGCAGAATCTTGGTCATGGAAAACATGTGGACCCGCGGCACACCGAGCAACGACTGCAACTTTTCGTCACAATTGATGTATCGCTTGTCATTCTGATCCTGCAGGTTTCTCTCTGGTGCTTTGATGTACGCCCATATCTGTTTCGACACTTGCGGCCTGCTAAGGTATGGTGTCCCCAGCAGTTCCGCCAGTTCGTCCGACAGTGTCAGTAATTTGTTGAAGGCATTATTCGTCACTGCCCGCTTCTTCTTGACTTCCACCAATTCGCCATCGCTATTGATGACCTGCTCCGTCGACATTTTCTTCACTGTTCGTTTACGTTTCGTTGCGGGTTTCGTGCCCGCGGATCGAGAAGCCCGCGGAGAGTAGTATTGTGCTTGTAACTCTCGCGCGTACCGGACATCTGCATCCTCGGTATCGACGTTGGGTTCCGACTTGACTTCCGTCTTGATCTTTTGTCTCTTCGGAGACGGTGCCGGTGATGTTTCTCTCTTGACTGTCGGCTTGACGTCTTCCTCGGGTGCTCCATGAAGAAATGTTTGGAAGCAGGACTTTATCAGGTCATCTAATTCGTTCTGGATGGATCAATATTGTCTTCTCGAGTCATACAGAGTATTGATTCACCTTGTATGCGCGCAAATCCAAGCCCACGTCTTCCATTAGTTGTTTCCGGACGCGCTTGGCAGATACAGTCTCCAAATCGGAGGTCCTCAAGATTTGCTCGACCTTGGGCTTGAAGATCTTGATGTCCATCCTAGTATCGAGTATGACTATGACCCTACCAGTCGAAATAACAGCCTGCAGAATGTCTGGCCGTCAATTGAAAAGTACTGTGGTGCAAGTGTCTTGAATGTCGTGAAATAGTGGAGAAGACGGAATCGGAAGTCTGTGCAGATGACACGCATCACAAAAGTCAAAATACCGTTTCACCTTGACGCATTGATCTCATGTTCTCCTATTTCTGCATCGGCCCTTATAGGGCAACATGACGATACATATGACGACCTGAAAACCTCGCTTTCGCTTCCTCCTCCTGAAGATTTACAAAAATGCCGAGAGCAATACAACGCACCTGTTTCTACCTGACCCTCATTCTCGCGGCAATCATCACATCAGCCGTCTTCTTTACACCGAAAGGACAACACCTGACGCGCGTATACGGCCCTCACCTCAAATCATACTACAACGACCTCTCTTCCTCCTACTCCAAGACGTCCCCCGCCAACACTGATGATGATGATGCAGCGGCGGCGGCGCAAAACACGACACTGGTGGCGAAACCAATTATGGGTAAATTACTCAACGAGACGCTAAAGGCCGACTTGGGCAGACACGCATGGTTTCTCTTTCATACCGTGTTGTCGCGGTACCCCGACCACCCGTCCGCCAGCGAGAGGGAGGATCTGGTGCAGTACGTCCGGTACTTCACTAAACTCTATCCCTGTGGAGACTGTGCCTCCCATTTCCAGACGGTCATTGACAAGATGCCGGTGCAGACTAGTTCCCGCGTAGCTGCCGCCCAATGGGGCTGTGCCGTGCATAATGTCGTGAACCAGCGGTTGGGGAAGAAGAAGTATGACTGTTCCGGCATTCTGGAGGACTATGACTGTGGTTGCGGATCATGAGTTCCCAGTCCGACGATTAGTGCATTGCTTGGCGATTGGCGAGTCATTTCTCGGACAGAAAGCGGCGTGGATATGTGATAGAAGGGATAGATTCGTGAAGAATATACCTATATACATGGTTCAAGCAAGCTATGAAGATGAAGTAACTGCCGTGCGCATC
This sequence comes from Taphrina wiesneri, assembly GCA_005281515.1. NCBI lineage: Eukaryota > Fungi > Ascomycota > Taphrinomycetes > Taphrinales > Taphrinaceae > Taphrina > Taphrina wiesneri. Next base: position 83,407 of record RHGK01000021.1, read on the forward strand.
GCTGATGATCCGATCCATACCCAAAATGTAGGTCCTGGACGATGCCATCCAATAATTATGTATAGTAAGGTTCAAACATGGCTTCGTGAGATAGTTCCTCCTTGGCGAGGTAGTAAGCATGCAGAAGCAGTAGGGGAAATCGACTGCAAAAGTAGTTGAGGAAACCGCCGGGCAGTGCCCCGAGTGCCGCCTGGACGTTTCCCGGTAAATCTTGATAGTGGTGTTTCTTGTTTCGCAGCGCCCTGAGAAGATCCAAGATGGAAGCCCCGTTGTATTTTCGATACCTGCCCAGATTCTCGATGAGATTCTTGTCGAGTTTGTTGTACCAATTGCCACCGATGACTTCGGCAGACTTGTTCTCCAACATCAGCAGGAGCGGGCTCGGAGGATCTCGTTCCTCAATCTCAAATCGATCAGAAATATCCAAGAGGAACGTCAACCGGCGATCTGCGCTCCAGAAGAATGGATGCTGTAGTACGGTCGTAGCGTCCGGTCGGTGTTTGGGGTCATGAAGAATCATTTGGCCAATTAGATCCTTGGCGAGCACACCCAAGTCGCCCAGTATATCGAGGTGATCCAAATTTGATCTGCTTCGAATGATGTTTGCCTCTCTCATGTACCGATCCCCGAATGGATGTGCGCCATTGGAGAGGACGTAGTAAAAGACGCAACCCAATGAAAAAATGTCGATTGCACGGCTGACCTTGCGGGGAGCACCGCTCCCGTCAACAAGTCCTGTTGATCCAGAGGCCGTGCTTTCTCGTACTGGCCGGGTGATGTCTGGAGAATCGTCAAGTAGTAGCTCTGGTGCTCGCCATCCAGATGTGCCTGCTGCTTGAGCAGTTGTCGCACGGAAACTCGATTGATCTGCATCGAGCTTCTTGCACAAACCGAAATCCGATATGACTATTCTAGCACAAGTTGACTTGCTACTGACCACGACTGACTTCCTAGGAGGATTGACGAGAATGTTTTGTGGTTTGAGGTCCCGATGTACAATCTTCAGTGAATGCAGATATTGTATCCCTTGGGCCATCTGTTGTACAATATGTACCATATCGTTCATGTATGCTACCAAAGAAGAAAATTCTGCTGTCCGTTCCGTTACATCGGCAAGCGAGGCAGCACACAATTCGAGAGCAATGTACAGGAATCGCTCGTTTTCTTGTTTACAGTAGTATCTGATGACATTCGGGTGATCGTCTGACTCCTGTAACAAAACGACTTCGTGAGATGCAATGTCGTAAAAGTCCAGTAGCATGCGTTTGACAGCGACATCTCGGCCTTCGAAAGAGCCTTGATAGACAATAGTACCGTGGCTACCATAGCCGAGAATCTTGTCTGTCACTAGCAAAGAATTGATCTGTAGAGAAAAGAGCGACTCGTTTCCACTTAGTGGTTTTGCAGGAATTTTCTTGATGATTGTAATTGGTTCGGCAGGGTCTGCCATCGCTTCAAGCTCGACTTCGCCTTCACCTTCGGCGGCAGTGGCTCCTTGATCGGACGCACTTTTGACGGCATCACGCACCTTTTTACCACCCCTAGAGCCCCGCTTCCTCTTTGCTTTAGGAGTGTCATGTGCTGGCGGTGTTTGTGTACCGATGTCAACTTCAGAAGATTCCTCCTTTGGTATACTTGGTAACGCTTTTTCCAGACTTTCGAGTTGCTGTTCCTGTGCAGGGCTCTGTTGCAAGTGGGGAACTATCGGCTGTACTTTGACGTCGATGACATCTGGATGCAAGCTAGGAGGGACGGGAGCCTTCGAAAACTTTAGTGACAAGGTCTTGGCTGACCATTCTAGGGTGATGCGTTTCAATCCAAAGATTACGCCGAAGATTAGCAATATGAGTGTCGCTAACCATATGCCGTAAGATCTAGGTCGACGCGCATCGTCAATCAATTTTGGTTCAACAGTAAAACTATCGTCAATAGTCAACAGATGTCCTGGAGAAGCCGGTTGTTCATCTGCCATGCGATTGTGCTTGTGTATACCTAGCAGATCATCAACTGAGCCTTTACCCTTGCCTGCACTCCAGTTTGACAAAGGTGCTCCGTTGACCAGCGGGCATTTCGACGCCGATAAGGCGAACCAGTCACCTCCTGATGTTTGACCTATATAGGTTGAACCATCTCCATCAACATAATTCTCGTGATCAGTTTCGGTGAAGTGTGGATCTAGAGGTTGAGCCACGATAGCTACCGCCTCTATCTGTGGCTCATATCTCGCTCGTTGTATATCGGACGTGCTCAATTGTAAGACGTCAAACACTCTGATTGCAGGTTCCTTCAGGTCACGAACCCAGATGGCATCGTTTGTTTCAGTCTGATGGGCTATGATCTTCCCATCGTGCATAGGAGAAATGTATGTACCGTCAAAAGTACCTGCGTACTGTCGTTCCAAGTCCGTATCGACAGAGTTCGGCACCCACTCCGTATAAGTAACATTCCACAGGGTCTCACTACCAGAAAATATGGTCAGCATGTATGTGTTTCTGCCAATCTTGAGGATGTCCTTGGCGTTCGGATCAACAACCACGCATTCATGGTCGTCATCCAACTCGTCCAGGCTATCCCTCACAGGACACTTTGGTGCCGAGCCCGAAGTGTGGCCAAACCCTGTGCCGTATGCTTGAAGTACATTGCCATTTCTGGGATCCACGGAATATAGAGTCGTCTTTCGCTCACCAACATATACCTTGTCATCGCCCGGAATGGTGAAGGGTGAGTTCTCCACTAATTGCTTGATTCCGAACGGTAGCTTGAACAGGCCCTCCTTTGTGTTGAAGGTGTACAGGCATCCATCATCGATCGGTTCAACAATCCATGTATCACGATTCTGGTCCAGCAGTGAGTCGTGCGATACATTGAACCTTGTATTTTTCGAAGCCTTGATTGATGTATCCGCACTGGAGATCGTCCACCTGGTCTTCCCACTCTTTCGTTCTAGTGCATGCAAGCTGCCGTCCAGAGTCGCCACAATTGCGAGATCAGAGAGCTGCCAGTCTTTCAGCATTCGACGGTTGTAGTACCATGTTGGATTAGCAGCACTAGCTATCGGCGACGGCGCGCGAAGCGACGCTGGGCCGAGCTCGCTCGTCCTGGTGTTCAGCGCATTATTGAGACTTTGACTGGCGATATTTGGCAGGATACAGATACTCAACAGGACATTGAGGACGGTGCACCACATCGTCCGAGCGACGATACTGGGCCGGTCTCGTGTATCGCTGATGATCCGACTCCTTTGGTAGCGCAAGGTTACGATAGCCTCATCTATGTTGTTGTCTAGCAGGAGAATCAATCATAACTCCTCCGCACGATACATCTGGCGTGATTCTCATACGATGCTTGCGCCGGAATCCTGAGGGTAGGTCAGAGAGCCAAGAATTGTATGGAAGTCCCACTGCGGGTTCATCGTGAGCTTCTCATCTCCAGAGACATGTGCAGATGTCGGGTAAAGTGCGGAAGCAGCTTGCCTGAAATGGCCTTGATTCGTCCCAGAAATATTCACTCAACTTCAGCGACTGCAACTGCAACTGCCAAGTACTCGAGTAGCAGTGGCTGAGCAACAAATTCGTCTGCGCATGACGAAAGACGATATTTCAGCGCACTTCTGACGAGTTGGGCAACAGCAACAGTCCTTTTCAATCTATTACTTTGAGGTGATTGCTAGGTTTACAAATTGCCCACACTATGCAAACGCTATGCTTGTGACAAATTTCGTGAATATCTATAGAGCCCCTTGATATGATGTACGAGTCACGTTAGAGGTTGGCGTGGGCGGTCCTGAAGGTACCCGACCAAAAGGCGAGATCTGCTTGAGCGATAGTGTTGCACTGTTGGCTGCAGAAAGTGCTCTGAGGCGCATGGTCGGTCGACTTGCGAGTCCACCCACTTTTGTAGACACGTCCGATGTGGATGAACTGTCGTCGGACAGCGTCATACGTGACCCAGTCTCTGACATGTGAGTGATCGAGGGAGACTGTAAGTTGCCTTGCAACAGAGAGAATTCAGACATTTGTATGAGGATGACTGCATAGCGATCTTGGAAGTGACTCTCGATCTGGGCAGGATCACTGTCCGTGTGAAGCAAGTTCCCGATACCTTGATGCCAAGAACGAAACCACTCACTCTGAACCTTGGCCAGTCGACCCGTGATCGCATCCATTATCGTCTTTGTGGATCGAAGGAAGATTGGCAATTCTTGCGTCAAACTATAATTGAGCTGACTGTATTCGTTAGCAGCCTCTGCCGTGCTGCAGTCAGACTTTAATCTTTTCGAGGCATTCACTTGGCTGCGATGAAAGGCCTCTGCTTGCTGATCATGCTTCGCAATGACCTGGCTGGGACTAGCAAAATTTCCCTCCATTAGTGCTAGAGGATGAAAGACCTCTCGCTCCAAATTGTGCGTCAACTCGACAAATGCTCCGAGCTGCAGATCATTGATCGCTTTGTGGTAGTCTGTCCAATCGACTGCTGGTGTCATGCTTGATGGCGTCGTGTCGCGACAGTTTTGAACATCGGTGAAGGCGATGGCGAGTTTGGCATGATATTCAAGTGCGGACTTCATGGCCAAAAGCCAGTCCTGCACCTCAAGTCGTAGCGTGGCAATGACAGCCTCTTGAGCACGGAAGCTTGCCACTAATCGATCGTATATGGGATCAGTATAGTCTACTTCTTCCGCTATGCCCGTAGACTGTTTCGTCTTTGGCGCACGTCTCGAAAAGGTCTTGGCCAGTGCGGTAAAGTCATTCTTCTTGCGGTCGGCAGTCACGGACCCTACCAGATCTCGTCGTATCTTGATATTGTTGATATTTTCTGCGACCAAAAGCATTTCCTTGAGGGCAGAGTCAATGGCGTGAAAATCGGCATGGGTACTGGGAGTTGCCTCGAGTAGAGCCGATAGCAAGAGCGGATACTTCATAATTCGTTGTATTGGTTTGATTAGTAGCGATGGCAGATCCCAAGCAGTCGTCTTGTCCACAGGGTGACGTTCGGCGAGCCACTTCTGCACCGCCGGATCCTTCGAGAGCCTTTGCAGGCATTTCGCCGCCGTTTCGTGTGTCGAACAATAGCGTGAAAACACTCTAGATAAGCGACCGATGGATTGCCCGAATACGATGCCGACCCCTGTCTGAGCATCCTCGTAATGCAAAGACTCCATGGAAAGAGCTTCGCTAAACAAAACCGAGTATGAAGCATTCTGGAGATCACTCGCAAAGTCTCGTGAAAACGCCATGACCGGTTCCACGCCGCCAAAGATCTGTCTGACATCGTCCTTTGTGAGTTGTGGGCACGTCTTTGTCCTTGATTGGTACTCCTCTACGACCACTGCAAGATCGTCTGAGAAAGAGGATTCCGTCGCCACAAGTTCGCGTAGGATGGCCTGTCGGCGCTTCAGCACTCTTAGCAATTCCAAATCCTCTTTGTCTAGACCTTGTGTCTCTATCAGAGACACGGACGAGCCTTGCATTGTCGAGGAGAGTAGACTCGAGTCGACGGATCGTCTCCTAGACTGGCCACTAGACGTGGAAGGAGCCGCGCTATGACGCCGAGGAATTCGGAAATCCGTGTCACTGGCAGGACTTGGAAGATGGGGAAGGTCTTTCAGACTTGTGCGAGCGGAAGCAGAGTGTCTTGCTCTGCGACCAGTAAGCCCTTGCTCTGGCACGGAAGACACTCTGATGGTAGGTGTTATTGGTTGCGATTCGGTTGTGCCGGTCTCTAGGCTGGTCATGATATCCTGAAAGGATTTAGTGGTAGCATTTGTCGTGGCAAGTGTCGGTGCAGAACCAGTCCTACGAACGATATTGCTTTCATCGTCCGAGTCCTCAAGTAGCAGTTGTCGGCCTTTGAACGGAGTCTTCCGTGCGATACTATGAAAGTCACGTCGACGAGCGCGAATCTGCCTGACAGGTGACTGCTCGTGATCGAGGCCATTGTTTGCGTCCTCGACGCCCTCCATCTTCGCTATCGAGACAACTCTCGCATTTGGGTATTCACTTGTGTGGCAGAGTGTGATCGGACATTGGATAGAATGATGCGAGAAGCTTCAGGAGAGCAAGACGAGCTGTCCTGTGCAGAAGCAAGGATGCATCTAGGACGAGATGAGTTTTGTACGAGGCCACTGCGCTGCACGGCCGAATGTAAATGCCCGAAGGAGGATCCTATGGAAGGATCAAGTGGCATTCCCCTCCACCTTCACAGACGATGGATAATTCTCCCAAAAGTGGAAACCACTCCCGCCATCAGGTGGCTGCGGCTGACGGATTCTCCGCACCTCTGCTGCAACCGTTGATTCCACGTGCACTCATGATCACCACATTTACACACACAGGTCATCATCATCATCATCATCACTGTACGTACTATAGCTAGTGGCCATGGGTATACGTGTTGACATGCTATGTACTTCTCGCACTATACAGTTGCCACGACTGTGCCAAGCATGTCCATGAAAGCGGCCAGCCAACATAATCACAACCTGGCCTTGACCTCCAATGGGTCTTTCCTGTCTCTCAACACTCGCCTGAGAATCTTGCCACTTGGTGATCTAGCACTGTTAGCACTCATGCATCCTTGTAGTGGGTGGCAGACGTACTTGGGAATAACATCGAGGTAGACCACACCGCCCCTTAGCTGTTTGTGCTTGGCCAATTTGGAAGCCACAAAGTCTATAATCTCCTTCTGAAGCTTCTTTGTCTGCTCGACACCTTCGGCTACCACGACATACGCTCTGGGCAGTTCAGTCGCCTGTGTCTCGTCCTGGACACCAATCACACCGACATCGACAATCTTTGGATGTGTCAACAAGAGACCTTCGAGCTCGGCTGGTGCTACTTGGAATCCTTTGAACTTGATGAGCTCCTTGACACGATCCGTAATGTATAGATTGCCATCCTTGTCAAAGTGACCGACGTCACCAGTCTTGAAGTAATTGTCGCTCGTCAAAGCGTTCTTAGTCGCCTTTTCGTTGTTTAGGTAGCCAAGCATGACAGAGGGACTCTTGAACCAGATTTCGCCATCCTTTTCCGGCCCGAGCTCTTTCTCATCATCGCTCATAATCTTGGCGGAGTAGTTGGCAGCAAGCGGACCTACACTGCCCGGATGAGCATTCCACTCTGCCCACAATTGCGAATTCGAGGTTGGAGAGGTTTCCGTCAGTCCGTATCCCTGTTTGACGGGCACACCAGTCTTCTCGGATGCCTCAGCAGCCAGAGTTGCACTCAGTGGAGCGGCACCGGAATTGATCATCCTCATGGAACTAATGTCGTACTTCTGGACGATGGGGTCCTTGGCAAGCCGCAATATGATGGGAGGCACCAAATGGCAGAAGCTGATGTGGTACTTTTGTATACTCTGAAGAAAACGCTCGAGATCAAAGGCCTGATGAACGATGATCTGGATCTGTACTCGCAGACATTGCTGTATGATGCAGACGAGACCGAAGATGTGATAGAATGGCAGGATGGCACCCATCACTAAGTTTTGTTAGACTGTAAGCTATGCTGGCAGGGCTAGAGCGCATTACCATCCTTTCCTGGTGTCAATTCTTTCCCATCAATGTCCACATTTGCCAGAATGTTGGAGACAATGTTTCGATGCGACAACATCACGCCCTGTCACAAGTCAGTCATGTTCATTTTTACATGGAAGCTGTGGTCTCACCTTTGCGAGGCCGGTGGTGCCACTAGAGTACACGAGGTAGGCAAGATCGCTCTCCGGCTTGACAGCTTTAGTCCTCGTGAAGCCAATCTCTTTGTTCGAAAGCACAGTCTCCCATGGTTTGACGCCCTTTTGTTCTTTCCCTTCGAAGCAGAAGACGGCATCACGAGGAATGCCTACAATCTGGGCTGCCTCTAGAGCAATGGGAAGTAAATTTGGATGAACGACACAGGCACGGGCCCCACTGTCCTTGATCTGATGGACAAGCTCGTTGGTTGTGTATGCAGGATTCGCTGGAGTCATGATGCCACCTGCCAGAAGTGTTCCGAGCATGACGACCGGGAAATCGATGACATTCGTGGAGAATAAGCATAGCACGTCGTTACGTTTCCAGTTGAGCTTCTCCACCAAGCCCTGGCCAAACCGCATTGCAAGTGAACGAGTCTCTGCAAACGTATGGGAGCGTCCGGTGATTGCATCGGTCAGGTATGGCCTATTCGGCATGTCCCGATCCAGCAGAAATTCTGGTAATGATATTGATGGCACCGGAATCGTCCATCTGGACTTGTAGACTACCATGGTGAGGTATCGAACGATGGATGCGGGGGAAGAGAACAAGCTGGACTAGGGCAGGTAACGACCTCTGCGAGTTGATTCCATCTTTTGTACAAGAATGTGTTTTCTGGGCAGGCGGAGGGAGTATGGAGTCCGGGGCAAGGAAGCGGAGACTGAACCGGTGGGAGCTCTTCCCTGAGCAGATGGAAGTGGGTGCATTCAAGCGAGGGAAATCGTGATTGCTCATCATCATCAAGTCCTTGACATCGGCATCCGTTGACTCGAGGCGTTCAGCCGCACCTTTCCAAAGCTTGAGGCTGCTTCTTTTTATTACAGCGTATCCCTGCAATCCTTTCCAGGACATGGCAAAGAGAAAGATTACATGAAGCGAGACCTTGATACAGCATCATTTTCCATTCCTAAAGAAGATCCCTCTGAGAACAAGAGCCACCAAAATCATTCCTCCACTTGTCAACATACGACCGATCCACCTCGACACGTATTCTTCGCGCTCTAGCGCATCTTTAAACTGTTACTGATTAGCAGGAGCGATTTGACGCGACTGAGGTGGTCCTACCTCTTGTTTATGTGCTTGACCTGATAGCCTTCGTCTGTGGGTGTTGCCGTCTGATTTATCGGTCCCTGGACTGTTGTGAGAAGTCTCCTCTCGCCTGGAGTTGCTCCTTTGGTCGTCTCGAAAAACGATGACGGCGAGGGAGAGGATAAAGATGATAAACTTGAAAGGGCCGACGATGTTTCTCTGGAACGCTGTCGTGTCGTCGGGTATGGCCATGTCCGACTGGTATTGAGATGTCTCAGCAGCACTATAGTACGAGGTCATGAGACTCTCGATCAATGGACGTGCAGTGTTTCTGCTCGTATGTCTCAAAATGGCTTGCAGAGTAGTGATGTAGAGATGGGTGTTGGATTACTAGACAGAAGGATGATTGTATGGTTGATTTATTGATGCATATGGGAAGTGGAGGATATTTGTATTATCAATGCAACTCCCACCAACTGCAACTACAACTGCAACTGCAGCAATTGAAGCTGGATCGGCGGGACAGAAGAGGCCGATGGATGATGTGTGGAAACTGGAAATCGTGTCTGCGTCTGCGCCGGCATCGGGCATCGACTTCTTCACGCGGAAGTGGGAAACATTCAACGGCCGCGCCTCCGCTCCTTCGCGTCTGCGCAGTCGTCCTTACATCCTGCTATCTATTGACTTTACGCTGGCTGGGACTAAGCCGCAACTGTGAGGCAGCACCAGTCAACAAATGTGCAAAGCATAGGAGCACAAGCAAGCTTCATAAAGAATGATAATCTTCACCAGCTGCAGATGTGTTAACCATAATTCATTGAATTCATGCAAATCATCCATCCACGCTAACCCTGTCGTATTCACCGTATGACCACACGATCTGTGGCGCACTACTCACTTCGAATCAGTTCAACCTCAATCTTCATGTAAATCTACAGAGCCAGAGCACACGATCAACAACGGCTGTATCTAGGCTTTTGCTAGGACGAACGGGGAGGATCGATATAATCATGAGTCGTCGTTTCCCACTAGTAAATGCTTGCCGAAGTGCGTCCATTCTTTCACACGTTCCGAACCCCAGTAGATCATATGCTTCCATCGCAGAGAAATATCAGGAGAAGCTCAAACAACGAGCAGCAGCGTACGTCGCCTTTAAGAACGGTGCAACAAAGTCAAGTAACAAAGACAGTGAGGGCATCAGAGGCGGCAACGCCATTGAACAGTTACGTGCCAAGTACGCACAACGAGTAAAGTCACAGTCCAAGATTGTCACTCCACAAGCTGCACCCACGGGTGCGGCAAAGACGCCGAAGCTGGATATCCCCAAAGTACCCGCCAAAAGTCCCATCAAGTCTCTATCATCCTACATCGACGTCGACAAACTCGCCTTGCACGAGGCCAAGGAGATTGAACTACTGTGGCGCGCAAGATTCGCCGACTCGGAGGGCAGTATCTGCGCAGTCATTCCGCACGCTACATATACCCAAATGTACAAGACTGCGAGGCAAAATCCCATGTTTGTCCTGCCTCTCTTCCGACCGTCCCAGGGTGTAGAGATGCACTTTCTGCAATGGATGTTTCCAAACGAGACGACGAGTCACTTGATGATCACTTCTTTGTTGGAGTACAAGATGAAGGGAGAGTACTCGCGGCCGCACACCATCATTGCCCACCACAGCGAGCTGGCGCAGGAGAAGGGCTTGGTGCTCATGAAAGGTGATCTGACAGACTCGAGGTCATTGGAGCCGTTACAGGCAACCTGGATGATCACACTCTTGCAACGATTCTATTGTCCCCTGGAATCGGACTCCACCTCAGAACGACGTAGCAAGATCTTGAGTGATTTCAATAAAGGCGTTGATCTCAATGTGGATGCCCTCATAGAAGAGGCCAAGGCTGTTCCTGGTGCGGGAGAGGTGTGATTGCGGAAATCGTGTCTTGCAAATTTATTCTTCAACTCTCGGAGTGGACGTACAAGTACAGGCTGTCCGCTCGAAAAGATGCTCAAGGTACTCTACTGTATTGTCATGTTCAATTGCAGGGCTGCAATCATCCGCAACACCTCAGTAACGGGCTTTCAGCTGAAGTATTTACTGAAAGCGTTTGCTGTGCTTCAGCGCTGGGCCAAACAATAGAATGCTAGTGGCACAACCATTATCGAAGGGTACTCCGTGCACAAGCTATCCATCAATCTGGAGACAACTTCTGATTCATACCGATTTACCACGCTCCTGTATCCGCACATGCACAATCACAGGCATAAGCAACATGTTGAAACTATAGACTGACGGCTTCTTGCGCAGCTGCTTGCACTTTAGACCATAGATCTTCGAAAGCAGCCGATTGATGCTCTAGCAACGTACTTCGAACTTCATCTACCTCTTTCACATAGTTTGCTGCATGGGCCGCTAGCTTGGCCTCTTGATTTTGCACTTGAAGGATGATTTCTCGCGTTATCTGCTCCATTATGTCAAATGTGTCTTTCTTGCGATAGATTAGTGCATCTTCCGAAAGTGTAAGAAGGTCATTACGTGGCGTGGTGACAAAGTTTGTTTGAAGTCAGTTGACTTGCTCCTGACATCGTTGCGTTTTCTCTTTCTAAGAGGTCTTTTGGCTATGTCATCATATTCGCCTTCACTTTCATCGGATGTACCGATTTCCATGTCTATGTGAACTTTGTCGTTTTCTCTGCCCATCTTCTCGGTAGTCAGAAGGCCCTTAGTTCGAAGTGCCTGGTAGAAGTCATTGCGTGGAAGTTCAGTGCTAGCCCAAGACACAGTATATGTAGATGCCACGGATCTGGGCATAGCCAACATTTGCTTTGCCGTGCTAGTCTTGTGACAGCTTGCTACCTCCTGAATTTTTGTGATAGACTCTGACAATGCGTGCATTCTGTTATCTAAAAATTTCGTCTGTCCTGTCCTTCGTTGCGGAGCGCGATATGATGGAGTTGCCACAGATGGTGGCACTGCACCGCAAAGTGAGGTGACATTATCATGCATTGACGACGGGTCAGAAGGCTTGGCCGTCTTGCCTAGCTCATTTGGGCTACAGAGTTTCGAGGTGGACAAACGAGCCTGAGGAGTGGCCTTTTGCTCGTCAAACGCGATCTTTGCGGAATTCAAATACCTTGCTTCCATACAGTGCTGCAGACCAGCTGCATCTGTGCTGTGGATTGACTGGGAGAAACTTGGTATTGTGTTAGCAAGAGTATCCTTGTACTTGTTTTTCGATGCAGCCGGAATATCGCTTTCTTCATCAGCTAACACAGACAATGCTTTGACATTCTTGATGGTCTTTGAGGTGGCCTTGCTTGTGGGTTTACTGTTCGTTAATGGCTCGGACATCATCGGCGGCCGAGGTAGTGCTAGACCACTATTCGTGTCTTTCACGAGAGTTCCTTTGCAATGGTTGCTTCTCGCATTGTACGGGCCGGAATAAGCATCCCTGGTCATACATTAGTGACACAGGCACGGTATAATTAGAAAGACGGACCACTTGACAATACGAGGGACTTTTGATTCTTCGTCGTCTACCAATATGATTGAAGCTTGGTCCCTTGGTTTTAGATCGTTTTGCCGATTGCCAATTGTCGTACTTTGAGCATCAATTCGATCGGGCACTGGCAGATTATCTTCTCGGGTAGCGGGACTATGCGTGCTACGATGGAGCAAGCGGGGATCAATGAAACCGCTGGGACGTTCGTGCAGACTCGCAAAACTTCGCATAGGGTCAGTCTCAATCGTTCTTGCAGGAGCAGCGATTTCCATAGCGAGATAAGCATCTGCAATGTCGCTCTCAAGACTATCATCAGCTACGGTGTCCTTCAGATTGTCTTGTGGTATCACTGATAGCTTCATTATCCTGTTAGCCGGAGGTGCACATACTTCTGCATGAAGTGACGGCTCTGCATCAGACGGCTTGTTCTGTGGTATCTGTTTCGGAACCTTGATAGGGCCTACTGAGCATCTGGTATTGGCTGCTCTTCGGTTCTGTGTCGAGTGATTCCGTCCAGTCTCGGCAGACTTAATTTTTATTTCTTGTAGTGTAGAAACAGGAGATTCACGAGGAGAACCAGGGAACGCATCGTAGTCGGTTGCACTTGATGGTGTGCTATGCAGCTCTCTGGAATCAGATTTCCCTTGTTTTTCGAGAAGATCAATTACAGGAACAGGTGGCTTCAATCGTACTGCAACTGCATCGCTGGAAGCTGATATCCCTTTCTGAAGTTGACCACTTTCAATCATGGCAGATGAGCCTGCAGAGATGCTCTGCCTGTACAGCAGTTGTCCTGCTGTAGCATTCGATCTCGATGTCTGGATTGGCAGATCATAACACTCAGGCAGAACAATCTCATTCTGCAAGCCATTGTGTGATGTGGTCCTTGTCTCTCCGATTCTATCATCGAATTGATCGAAAAGTTTCTCCACTTCTGTGTTGTTGCGAGGTTGTCGCTTACCGGCCGGGTTTGGTTCTTCACACTTTTCAGACAATTCGCTCAAAGAAGAGCACATCTCCTCAAAGAGATTAGAATCGATGGTCCCAGGAAGGCTTTTGCAATGTTCCAACACGTCATTTGGGCTTTCCACCAGGTCTGGCTTGACTAAAAGAATGCTTCGATGCGATGCGTCGAGGTCAAGCACAGTGTCCATGTCGCCTTGATCTAGCTCGACAACAGGCGCATTGGGAGACTCGTGTGTCTTGACTGGAATAGCCTCCGCAGTATCACACTCCAGCAAGCTTCCTGTTGAGGCAGCATTCACGATGTCCTCGATTCGTTGATACCTATCTGCTTTCGTCGCACTGGTTTCAGCTTGCTTTTGACCCGGCTCGACGATGTCTCGAAGAGTACGAGATGTCTTGTAACTCCCCCGATATCCAACGCTTAGCTGCAGTGCAGTTAAGCAGAATTTCTCAGCCAAGGCTGCGTCATGTTCAGACTTGAAGGTCAGTACGATGTGCTGCTCCTCAACAATTGACGAGTCTTTGACATGTAAGGACAATTGCGTAGAAATCGATCTGTCCACGCTGATCACTTGCTCTTTAGAGTAATACTTTTCGTGGCACCCACTACATTCAAACACCACAACACAACAGCTTCCGGAAGTGGCGAACACCCCGGTCAGTATGTCACGATCTACAGTGTTGACGCTAAGAGCTCGGAATTCAAGGAGAGGAAAACCAGTACCGATCATGACCCTTTCGTTGTGCAACTGTAACAGCCATCTGATTGTGCCTGTCTCTGCAAGGAAGGCTTCGAAAGCAGCAATGAGCCCACGTGTAAGATTTGCTTCCACGAAGAAGTGTTTGAGACGTAGTGCAATATCGTTTTTTGCTGCTTGTCAGCACAGGAAAAAGTGCTAGATTCACGACATACGCAGAAGCTTCGAGCAGATCCTGGCAAGATTGTAGAAGAGCTTAAAACTTGGTGTTTCTAGAGTTTCTCGTCCAATATTGCAACTGCGTTTGTCAGCCTCGGTTGAGGTCGAACTTCAGCATACCGACAGATCTATCTCTGTAGATACGTCTTTCAGAAGTGCTGTCTTATTGTCATTGCATAGTACTAGCAGGCTTTCAAGGAGTGCAGCACAATCTTCCTGTAGCTGCGAGTCTGAAGTCGTAATCTCGAGTACCAGTCCACGCATAAGGTCTGCAGACCAAATCTCAACGGCTTTATCACTTGCGAGATCATTGATATTCATGCAGGTATACCACTCCTGTTGTGGTCAGACGTGCTAATAGCTGCGGCGAGATCGAACAGTGAGATTGGTAAGACATTTGCGCTTGATAGGACCTGAGCCCATTCGTATACAAATGCAACCGAGAAGAGCTAGGTGTCGTGACACTTTTTTGAGCAACAAAGGACTAGGGATGGCGTCCATCGCATGATTCAGCGTTGTCCAGGCATCGTTCTCAGTGTCACTCAACTGCCTAGCTTAGTTCAGACACGATAGGGGTTCCAGTGTCTATACATCGTCGAGGGATCTGTGTTGTCCTTTCAGATGTTCGACGTGACGCTGCAACGTCAGTGAAACATGCTGCTCCAGCCTATCATTGTCAATAACAGTTTGGCAGAGGGAGATATTCATCACGATTCTGGGGACTTCTCCCTTGTCTTTCTTCGACCCTTCTTGGCTTTTGTAGTAGACCATCTTGACCATGAGTCAAAATAATGGGCTAGATGCCGAAGAGCCTCGCTGACGGAGGTGCTGTCCATAGAGTTCTGATCAGGTGACCTTCAAAGCTGTGTTGCAGAAGAACGAAAGTGAGAGGGGACTGGCTGTTAAAATTGCATTCCTGGCTAGAGTAAAGCTACAGACAAGTGAAACAGTGTAGCAGGTGAGAATTGCTCATGATCTCTTCTGCGCAGGAATTCAGCGCCTAGGTGTCTCCCCTTTATTGAGCTGATGCATTCGTATTCGGATTGATCAGATCTTGCAGTACGCCTGCCTCATCTGCGTGCACCGATCGGACATACTTAGGCGCAGCGCTAATGCGGCGAAATAAATAGAATATTAGACTCCAAAAGTACTTGATCCATGAATACATGAACACGGTACGCCCGAGACTATGTGATAGAAAAGCTTAGAAATCACTGCTCGTTGATGAATCTTACATCAACTCAGAGCTAAGTGGACCAAGTGGTGTCCATGGTGCTTCGAGCTCGACAGACATGCTCGGATGACCATATGTTTCGCGAGCCTCTCGCTCTTCATCGACCGTCTGTGATGTCGCGCTATAGCGCCTGTTGCGGTCAATCACACGTAGGGCGATATATTCCGAAAGAGGAGCGAACTGTTGCCAAAACTTCCAAGCGGCTGCAATAGTCAGGATTGGCCTGTCTATTAGCATCGGCGAATATATGGAACAGTACAGTTACTTACAGTGGTGCTATAGCGGCTCCTTGAATGACAGCTTTCTTTGCTGAAACCAGGCCAATTGTGGTAAACTAATCAATCTTAGATATTGCAGCAAGACTCGAGTACAACATACCTGGAATATGACTAAGCCCAGAATTACTCGATTATATATGATTGCCAGAGCTCTGCCAGTAGAATGTTGAGGATGATCCATTGAGAACAGCAATTGATACTTGTAGACAAAGTAACCAACGACGAAGAAGATAAGACCGAAACATAAAATTGGTGGAGCTGAAGATCAGTCTTGGGTAACATTTCAAAAAGCGAATGGAACTTACACATGATTGAGTAGATTGTGCAGATGACAAACACAAAGAGCGGTTGAGGTAGATAGAATGCATAATTGAAGGTAGGACCCTTGTCGAGCTCAGAGAAGTCCCGAGGAGTCTTACATCCCGCCTTGTAAAGTGGATACAGAGAGACTGTTCCGATCTGCAACAATCTGAATGGAAACATGCCTAGCCCTTGTAGGACAATTAGATTGTTGTAGAATTGGCCTTGACCTGGCAGTATAGACGCTAGTAGTTCTGGAATCTTGGAAGTGTCCAGTTCCGCCAATGACAGAATTGTGTAACCGGATGATGCTACCAGGATGACCACAAAATAATTGAAGAAAATGAAAGCGAAATTTTTGCTGATTTCTGATGACTCGATTTCAGTCGTGTCCAAGTATCCTTGTAACCAGCTCATGTAGTTGAAAATGAATGGGACGAGTGCGAAAAAGATGGTGTACGCAAGTGTTGGGAGGAAACCTACCGTCAAGGAGGAAATTGTGCGATGCTCATCCAGAAACTTCGCAAATGCTGGAGATAATTTGTTGATACCTTCAGGGCTGAGCAAGACAGCGACAGCTCCGACAGGAGCAAACCAAAGTATCGTAGTGATTACTACGAGGAAGAAGACCAGCCAATTCCTCGTGATACGCTCATTTCTCGACATATACACGTTGGTCCAGATTATGTCACTTGGTGCAGGCGCAAGTCGACCAACTAGTTGCAAGGGAGACGGATCTAGCACAGCCTGAGCAGCCAACTGCGCACTCGCGACTTGTCGGAAGGTGACGAATGCCATCGGGGTAGCTATGAAGGCGTCCTTCTCACTGCGTAAGGCGTGGATAGCATCGTCGATGACTCGAAGCTTCACTGTGTAATAGTCAATACAGTCAACTCGTTTCCCAATAAGCCCAAACCATCCTAGTCTCATTCTAGGTCTTTTCGATTCGTCAGGCAGCTTGTGCCCATTCAAGAGACCGGAAGGATTTCGTGACTCTTGATCTGCAACAGGTCTTGCGTCGCTCGTATTCACTGTGTCCGGCATTTCATCAATGTCCGGTGTAGGTTGTACCAATGGTAGGGAATCATCATCTCTTGTGACTCTAAAGGGACTCAAATAAACCGTCCAAGCCTCCTCCAACTTTGACAAGATAACTTTTCTCTCGTCAATTCTTTTGTCGAGCTCCTTCCATGACCTGCAGATAACCACCTTCTCAACTTCACCAATAGATAAATCTTGTATGTGTTGAGCCAATTTGGCCTCATCCTGAAGGTGCTTTGGTACTCCCGACATGCGAACTGTCCGATCTGTGACAGTCGACTGGTTGCCTAAATACTTCTGCCGTATTTTGGTGATACGATACGTCTCATCAGCTAAAAAGTACCACGCCAGAGCAGTGAAGAAGTACACGAATGCAACATATGACCATAACCATGTGGTATCCTTGGGATCGTCATGCTTCTTCATGAGTATCGACGTAGTGTCCATGAGGATTTCCGGTGGTATCATTGATATATTTCCATACGGATTTTCATCTGGAGAGAAAGCCTTCTTCACAGGGACTATTACTGCCATACCAAAGAACGCACTGCTAGCCAAGAACTTCATAGCCATCTTGAAGAAGCCTAAAAAGACAACTGCGTCAAGACCTGCAGCCTCAAGTACCTGTTCATCCGTGATCTTGAACAGGTCCCAGAGCCATCGTAATTTGCCATCACTGAGAGTTGGAGCTGTTGACGATGGGGACTGCAGCCTTTTGTATTGGTAGAGCTTGCTCCACTTTGTTCGCAAGAAGCAGAACACCACAAAGGCTGGCACACCAATAGCTAACGAGAGAGCGACCTGAATGGCGAGCTGCGGGCCTTGTTTCAGATGCTTCAAACGCGAGTCTTCATCCAGAACATTCATTTCGGAGCAGCGACAGCAGAGTGTGCTATAGGCGCACTTTAGTGGTTATTGTATCGGATAAGTCACACCCGGCTTTAATTCTCGCTTTTCGAATTGGATGTGTATGCCCGATACAGTGAAAGAAGTGGAAATCTACATGAAACACTGTGAATAGATTGCAGGGTGTCCTTATGACAGTGGACAGCAAAAATTTGTCAGAGTGTCTCGGTCGCCTGGATCGTGCCTCGTATAGCTATAGTATGGATAGACTTCATTAGGCTACTTTACGGGTACTGCGCGCATTGAGTGTGTGGTACAGTGACACAATCCCTGCTGGCCGCTGCATCAGCCACACCTGGCCACAATGCGTCTCGGCTTCTCGACGAGCGCGTCCTTGCAGACCTGCAGCTCCAACTCTAGCACAACCACAGCACCTTCGGCATCCCCAGCTCTTCCTAAGCGTATCCTTCGGGCAATTACTCTCTTATTCAGTCCAGACATCGAGTCAAGTGATAAGAGTAATTGGAAAGACTCTCACACAGCATGGACCCTGGCTTCGAGTTTGCCAAGACTCCTGCAACTAAAAAAGAGGAAAGCTCAAAACAATATGGAGTGAGAACGACAGCGTACAGTACAATCAAAAACGCTCCGTTGCCGGCAGATGGACCAGGTTCGCAATCGTTCAGCAATGTGCTTATGCTCCTCGTGTTGTTGGGCGTTCCTCTGTACTGTGCATGGAAGATCGGCGGCGGAAAATATACATGGTTCTTTTTTGTCCTTCTCGGATTTTTGCCATTGCTTACGACTTTCTGGTACCTTAATTCAATCATGGGTGGGCGTCTGAACACGAAGGTGACGTATCCTGGCAAGAATGTAGAATCTTACATCTCGTTCAAAGATCCAGAAGACGCAAAGAAGTATTCTGGCCACTCTAAGATACCACTTGAGACATTTCAGGAAATGTATATTGCAGGGAAAGTGGACTTCAATGGTGACGTTCTGGACATCATGGAATACCGACACGATTGGGCTTCCTTCCACTTTACCATTTCACTCTTCAGGTTCTTCTTATTTGGCATGATTCCGGAAGTCATCTCACACTCGCGGTCCCAGGATGAGGAACAGGTTCGCGACCACTACGACCGCGGCGATGACTTCTATGGATACTTCCTTGGACCCCGTATGGTCTATACTTCCGGTATCATTGACGATCTCAATGCAGAAGAGAGCCTTGAACAGTTGCAAGATAACAAAATGCGAGTCATTTGTGAAAAGATTGGTCTGAAGCAAGGAGATACGATGCTGGACATCGGTTGTGGATGGGGAACACTCTCGGTATATGCTTCCTCCCAGTACGGCGCCAAGGTGACTGGTGCGACGTTGGGTCGCAACCAGACGAAGTGGGGAAATGCTGCTCTCGAACAACTAGGTTGTGCCGAGCCGCAATCCCGAATTTTGTGTATGGACTATCGAGATATTGCTATTCCAGCCGGTGGTTATGATAAAATCACCTGTGTCGAGATGGCTGAGCATGTCGGCATCAGACACTTTGGAAGCTTCTTACAACAAGTGAAGAACACATTGTCGGACGATGGTATATTGTACATGCAAGTGGCAGGACTTCGAAAATGTTGGCAGTATGAGGATCTCATCTGGGGTCTCTTTATGAACAAATACATTTTCCCTGGAGCAGATGCTTCGACGCCTCTCGGATTTTATGTATCTTCGCTTGAGTCGGCTGGTTTCGAGATTGAATCGATCGACAATGTCGGTGTCCACTACTCGGCCACGCTTTGGCGATGGTATCGTAATTGGCTGGCCAATAAGGACAAAGTTCAAGCCAAGTATGGCGACAGATGGTACCGAATATGGGTGCTGTTCCTAGCCTGGAGTGTTATTGTATCAAGACAGGGAGGTGCTACATGCTGGCAAATCGTATGTCGAAAGAACATCAATTCTTTCCACCGAATCGAGCGCCAACCAGTTCAGTATGGACTCAAGATGAGTTCGAGTGGCAAAACAGGCAGACAATGGAACGGCATGCCATACAAAAACAGTGTGTAAATCGCCACGACATATGTCTGCTATCGTAAAACTCATACGTGGAGCTTGGCAGTTGTCCATTACGGGGGGCTTTAATGCTGACTTACATAGCCACCACAACCACTTAAACAAAATGATACATAGATTAGTGCATAATAGCTACACAATCTCATTCTGCAACTGACATGTGGAAATATGCGAACTCTTGTTCCTTTCCGGTCAACGAGTGTCAAAGAAACGATTCTGATCACTGCCCAGGTGGGTATAGTCAAAGCACTTGTATAAGTGCACTATATATTTACAATACCTTACAGTAGCTACCAAGAGCTGATCATGATCAGCAGCGATTTCCGGCCTAGGACTGTGAGAACATGGTGGTCACGTGAGACCAGAACAGTCGTCAAAAGGCAAACAAATACAGAACGCCATTCATTACTTTCCGCTCCGTTCCCGCCCCTGGGCAGCCCCTTCAGGGCTCGAGATCTGTGCGAAGACGCTGTTGAGGTTAAGCAGTCCCGTTACTGTGCGGTTCACGGGTAAGTTTAGGGTTTGTGGCCTCGAAGGAAAAAACCCGGTCTCCTGATCACTGGCAGTGTGCGCGTGCTCGCCGACTGCCAGGTTTGTCCACCTTGTAAAGAAAAAGTCCAAGCTATTTAGCATCTCACGCCCAGCACTCTCTACAATCTCAATAATGGCCACCGGACGATTGAGCGAGTACCAAGTCGTCGGAAGGAAACTGTAATGTCGAAAGTAGCGATGTCGAGTATGGAGTCTGACCCTGTTAGTCCGACGGAGAAGGAACCTGTCCCTAAAATCTACCGAATGAGACTATTTGCTCCAAACACTGTACGAAATCAGAGCAGAACCGGTGCAATTCTTGAATGAAGCGCACCGGATTTGGTGTGAGCGAAATCAAGACACTAACAAGCCATAAGGTTGTTGCGCAGTCTCGTTTCTGGTACTTTATCAAGCAAATGCGAAAGTTGAAGAAGGCATCTGGCGAGATCATTGCTGTTAACGAAATTCTTGAGAAGAAGCCTCTCAAGGTCAAGAACTTCGGTCTCTGGCTCAGATATGATTCACGATCAGGTACCCACAACATGTACAAAGAGTACCGAGCTATGTCACGAGTCGAGGCCGTCGAGCAAATGTACTCGGACCTCGCTGCACGACACAGAGCACGATTTAGATCAGTACACATCCTCAAGGTTGTCGAGCTTGAGAAGACGGCCGACGTCAAGCGACCATACATCAAGCAGCTTCTCGACCCAAAACTCAGATTCCCACTTCCTTCACGTCTACCAAAACAAGCTGTACGTTCAAACGACTTGTGTCATCGTCCGTCACTAATCTTTTTAGGGTGCTGGCAAGAAGGTCTTCTCTGCCTCAAGACCCTCCACCTGGTACTGATCTTTCCAATCATGGAGACTCGGTGTTCAGCATTGATATGATTTCAGCGAGTAGTCTATCATGTTTTGCGGACGAATTCCATACTGCATTCACAGATTTTCACGTCCTTTATCGAGTATTACAACCGCTTGAAGTGCTTGAGAACAATTGAGGAGCAAGGTGCTTTGTCAGAACGACTTGATGTGTGAGGAGCATAGTTCAATTCCAGGATATGTATGCTTTTGATCATTTATTACCTTTTTCAGAATCCGCACTGATCCATGCCATCGTCTCCATCGAGTTTCTTGCAGGGTTGAGCTGCACATAGTCATCATTATCGTTCTAATTGTCAACCGAGACTACCGTACCGTTGAAGATTGTACATCAGCACTGACACTCTTTAGAAGTCTACCTATGACGGCTCCACAAACAACTTGTCTCTGCAAAGGTCTCTTTCATAACATCCTTCAAGTCCAATATTGACTAGGTTTTAGACTTGTAGAAGCTTGAAAGAGTGCAGCAGACCCACAGCAGAGTATGTCTCGCGAGATACCGCAGTCCAGGTACGATTTGTCGACCTACAAAGGACGGGTCTTGCACACGATTCAAATCACTGATCCTCGCACCCTGCTCACGACATCGGCACAGTTGCAGGATGCCAGACGATTAATCAAGGCATACCGTAATCGTCAGATTGAATTATCTGAAGACGTATGGTCCGCGAAGAAGATTCTAGACTCCTCCGTGCACCCCGAAACCGGCGAACTGATTCTCCTACCATTCAGAATGTCTTGTTTCGTACTGACCAACCTCGTGGTGACGGCAGGCATGTTGACGCCAAACTTGAAGACGCGGGGAACTCTATTCTGGCAAGTCACGAATCAGTCCGTCAACGTTGCATTCAACTATGCAAACGCAAACAAGTCGTCTCCTCTGTCTACCAAGGAAATAGGCATCAGTTACATTACTGCCGTCGTAGCGAGTTGTGGAGTCGCTGTGGGACTAGGGAAAGCGGTACAGTTCATCAAAGCACAGGGGACGCGGGAACTCGCTGGACGACTTGTGCCGTTTGTCGCCGTGGCCGGAGCAGGAGCGTTGAATGTCTTCTTAATGAGGTCCGGCGAACTGAGGAGCGGTATCGATGTCTTTGATTCCCAGGACGAACGCGATCAGTCTCTCGGGAAGAGTAAATCTGCAGCTTGGAAGGCCATCTCCGAGACTGCCGCCAGTCGTGTCCTGAATAGTTCGCCGATCATGGTGATTCCTCCTCTGATTCTGCTAGCTATACAGCGCAGAACCAATTTGTTGCAAAGGAATCCTAGGTTAGGATTACCCATCAACCTTCTGTCGATCTTTGCAACCTCCATCGTTGCTCTGCCATTGGCTATTGCAGCGTTCCCGACGCGTGAACATTTGCCTGTACAAAAATTGGAACCTGGCATCAAAAAGGAGGCGGAGCAAAGAGGACTCGATCAAGTTGTGTTCAATAGAGGTATGTAACACCGGCATCACGTATTAAGTATGGTAAGCTTGCACAAAAATTGTACAGTATCCTCAATATTTACATCTGCATCTGGCTTTGTGCAATCTAACACAAGCTGGCATTATGCCAATGCTCGTTTTCTCGTCTTTAGAGGTCTCGGACCATTTTCCTGTCCACCAGAGCCTATCGATCTGATCGTCTCCTTCTCACCACTGCCGCGAGCTCTCGGTCCCGGAATCGATGATTTCTGGACTACAGGAATTGCCAGCTCATCCTCGACCGGTCCTAGGGTTGCTTGCAGAAGTACCGGAGAATTCACATTAACATCGACAATGCTGAGCGGATTACGGTCACTCGAGATCAGTTCTTCAGCCTCTGCTGCACGATGCAGCGCTAAAACCTCATCGTGGTCCGCCGTGGTTTTCCAGGACGTAGGGTAATTGTAGTCTTGCTTCTTCGGGGTGGTCTGTGTCGGTTTGTCCTCTTGTAACGATGTCTTTGAGTTCTGTTTCACAGCATTTGTGTGGCGATTGACCTCTTTACTCAGCTCTTGTGCCTCATTGACTTGCTCGGTAGTCCTGCTTAGGACGTCTTTGCCACAGGCTTCAATCTCGGACTTGGCCTTGTTGAACTCATGCTGTACCGACTGCGTCGTCTCCCGAGCATTGGTCAGCAAAGCCGAAACCGCGACTTGCTGATCTGCATGGTGGGACTCATTCATCTTCTTGGCTCTCGTAACAAATTCATCCAGGGCCTTGGTCTGATCGTCCACGTTCTGCAATGCGGCATCAACGAGCTGCACTGTCTCCCTGTGTATAGCTTCAGTACTCTGCTGGATAGTCTCTGATCGGTCTTTAGCTGAATTCCAGCTATTAACAATTGCCTTCCTAATTTCGTCCTTGTCCTTGGCCAATTTGCGGCTATAGACACCATCAGCGTTAGCCCAGAGATCGATTGCAGTGCTATTCTGGTGACTTTGTTCGTGCATGTGTGCAATAGCACTTTCCATCTTGTTTTGAAAGACGTCTCTTGACTCCTGCATTCGAGCTTCGCGGTCGCTGGCAATGGTTTGCAGCATGGTTTGTATCTGGAGTAGCGCCTCAGCTTCTTTGGCTTGTATCTCACGGGAGCTCATGTCCTGTGTATCGACCAAGTCCTTGGAGATCTGCTCAATGAGTGCCGTGTTGGCCTGGGACGCAGCATGTAAAGCTTCTTTAAGGTTGCGTATCTCTGCAGACTGCGAATTGATATGAGCCTCTGTTCGATTAAACACTTGTTTGAATTCGGAGGCAAGTCCATCATAGCTTTCGTAAATATCCTTCTGGAAGAGTCCCATTTGACCTGAGATCTCTTCGGCAATTCGCTGAGCTGCCACATTGAGATTCTGGAGACCATCACCGAGCCTGGATTTGACTTCCTCACGAAGACTCTTGATCTCTCCGAGAACGTTCTCCATCTCACCACGCGCTCCGACACTCTTGTCATCAACCGCGGCCTTGCGTTCTTGGAAAGCCTGGAGTTGCATATCCATATACTGATGACCGTCGGAGAACAGTTTCATCTCCTTTACAACGAAAGAGGTAACACGATCTGCAATAGCTTTAGAGCTCAGTGTCTGAGCTTTGGAGTATTTGGCGAGTGTTCCATCAATAGATTGAGCCACGTTGCACAGGTTACCCTGCATATCTGTCCATGAAATTTGGTTGGCTTCTTCTACATCACGTTTGCGATCCACTTTGGCATGCAATCCTCTCACATGCTCTACTGTAGTGGCTAAAGTGTCTTTCAAACTTGATGCTACATTGTTGAGGTCAGCTTCGGACTGCTGATGAGCTCTTCTTCGAACAGTCTCCTTCTCTAGGTTCAAAGTAGTGGTCGTCAAAGTGTCTTTGGTGGCAGACAAGGTTCTTTCAGTCTCATCCAAATCCTTGCTAGTCTTCTCCAAACTTCTCTTGGTTGCTGTATAAGCTGCCATAGTTGACTCGAATTGTTCCTTAGCGGATTGGAGCTGTGCGTCCATGGCATCTATCTTTCTCTGTTGTTCTTCTGTCAAAAGTTTGTTACTTTCATTTTGATTGACCAACTCGAGATGGGATTCTTCAGTCATGTAGACACCATTCTTCATTCTCGTAGAATTCAGGTCTCCTTTGAGTCGTTCAATCTCAATTATATAGTCCTTGATTAGAGCCTTCTTCGTCATCATCTGGTTGACCTGCGGCTTGTTCTTGATACTCTTCGCACGATTGGCATACTCCAGTGTAGAAACTGTCTCATCCATATTGATCTTGGCTGGTGAGAGTGTCGCAATTATACAAGTCTTTGTACGTCCTCCAAGAGAGTCCTGCAGAAGTCGTGTCAACTTTGACTCTCTGTAAGGAACATGCTGAGAACGGTCCACCAGGGCATTGATCACTCTTCCAAGTGTCAATAAAGACTGATTGATCATTCCTGCCTCTCGAGCTCGCTTGTTCTCAGCTCCAGAGCGGCCTACATTCTCGGATCCTGCAAGGTCGACGAGGTTGAGCTTTCCTACACGCAGCATGTCTTCACCCTCTGTCGAGGTCTGCTTGATATGTACGGTAATGGTGAAAACTGAGTGTGATCGAGATGATGCTTCGTTGCATTTCGTCGCGGCGACCTCTCGCTTCCGACTGCCCTCCTGTAGGATTTTGACCCCATGAGTGGCATCGTTCACAGCCAGTTCCTCCATACCGTTTATGATTATGCCTCCTTTCTTGGTGGAGTCATCAAAGATTTTGACCTTGGAATCTTCCTGCATCGATAACAAGTCCCGCAGCTCTTCATTATAAAGCTCAATGAATGAACACTTGACGGAGTACTCGTCACCAGCTTGGTCAAGTACCTGAAAAATCCGGCAAAGCGCACGAGGGATGATACCAGCTGTTGCAGGCGGGATACCTCCACAATGATCGGACATGTCCCCAGACATCGTATACGTTTTACCAGTACCTGTTTGTCCATAGGCAAAGATAGTACAATTGTATCCTCCAAGCATCTGTCGCAATTAGCACTCAGTCGTTCGAGCTTCTTAGACTGACCTCCTGCACTATTGGCTCGACTGTTACATCGAACACATCTTGTTGACTGGAGCCGCCCCCAAAAACCTTGTCGAAAGTATAAGTCTTGTTATTGAGCTCTGTAAGTGCACTCGTTTGTACAGTGATAGAATGTCCATCCTTTGATGGGCTTATGATTACACCGGAGTTCTCTTCAATCTCGCGCTTATTCCTGTCTCGACAACGCACGACCACCTGTATATTGGTCTCCGAAGAGCCTGAGACGGCATTCATCGCGGTATTCTGCTCGGTCGTTTTCGCTGTAGCAGATTGAGCCCGCTTCAGAGGCACTTGTCTGTCTTGACTTTCCGATGTGTTCGATGATGCGCGAGAAGGTGGACGAGAGGAACTTGTAGCCGGTCGGACCCCAGACATTGCACTAGGCGGGCGTTGCAGCTTTGGCCTGTTCATCGCCGCGCACAATGAAAGCTTGTATGTCTACTGATATATCTTTCAGAACGTCATGTTATGATGAAAAGCTTGGATGAGAAGAAGTGCCGCTCTCACTGCTCGGCAACCGCTTGAAAGGAAAACAAAGGCGCGTCAAACACGTGCATGTGATCACAGCAGGATTTGAATTACTGATCAACCATGAAAGTGATCACCAGATCAATTCCTTTCAGCAACAACTTCTACGGTACACGCCAAGCTTCAGCGGGCATTAATAGGCAACAGCTCCAGCGGTGGGCTTCTCAATTCATGTACCATCAGTGAATCATTCTATATACATACCTGCCGTGGGTCTCACCAACTTCGAGCTCGACTTCTCGCTCTGAGTTCGTGCTGTGTTGAGATGATCGGTGTGCATGTAAGCGTCTAAACCAGCCAAGATTAGCCTGAGCGAGCTTAAGCTGCTGAGAACGTATTTCACTACATGACCAGTACATTCCAACCAAAGGTGTCTTCTGCATCACCAGTCTGTATTGCTCTTAGTGCTCTAAGAATTTTCTGCGACCCTGGGCCACATTCTTCACTGAGCTGGACCAATTTTTTTCCTCTGAAGGTCACGGACTTGATAGGACTGATGACAGCTGCAGTACCAGCAGACATAATCTCCGAGAATTCCGATATTTCTTCTACTGGAACAGGACGACGCTCCACTTTCCAACTAAACGACTTTGCAAGTTCGATCACAGATTTGGTTGTAACGGACTTGAGAATACTAGTCGATTCTGGCACCACTAGGATTGTATCTGAGCCGCTCCCTTTTAAGGCCAGGAAATTAGACGTCGAGAATTCATCGACATGTGACCTAGTCTTAGAGTCGAGGTGCAACGTTATAGGATAGCCTGCAGCCTTGGCCTTGGCAGCATGCTGAAATACTGGAGCATAGTTTCCACCTAGCTTTGCAGAACCTGTGCCCGCTGGAGCAGCTCGATCAAAGTCCTCAACGATGATGGCATCGATTGGCTTAGCACCAGATGCGCTGTATAGATTGGCCACTGGCGTACAAGCGACGATAAAGGTAAATTCGTCCGGCGGCAGGAGAGCAAGTTGTGGTCCAGTGCCAAGTAAGAGTGGTCGAAGGTATAACGCTTGACCAAGCTCATACGGAGGCACAAATTCGATGTTCTTAACAGTGGCTAGTTTGACAGCCTCAACAAAGAGATCTTCTGGAACCCCAGGCATCGCGACCATCTCTCCAGAGTGTTGCATACGCTTGGCATTCTCATCTGGTCGAAATATTCTGACATGTCCATCCTTGCATCTGAAAGCTTTGAGTCCTTCGAAACACTGCTGTCCGTAGTTAAGAGCTGGTGCCATGACAGAAACTCTCAAGAAAGGCTCTTCGACAAATTCAAGTTCGCCCCATGCACCATTCTTGTAAACAGTTTGCACATGACCATTGACTGGGTTTGCCTTGAACGCTAGGTTAGGCCAGTCGACTTTATCACTTGCAGCAGGAATATTTGGAGCAGCAGATCCATTTGCATTGGCTGAGTGAGTCATGTCACTCAATGTAGGATGTGCAAAATGACACCTCCAACCATTTCTCTCGTACTTGTGAATTCGAGGCCGTTAAGGAAAGACGGGCCACGAAGTTGAGCCTAACCAAGAGTCATGATTCCCCGGAAAATACGAGGGCCTCCGAAATCGATATTGACCATGCACCCTCAATCGAACTTTTTGAACATGACAAGCACACGACTTTTGAAAAGATAAAAAATATACTTGCTGCGCAGTAATTCATCTTTCGTAAACAGGATGAGTGTTCAGAGTATCGACGATTATCTCGAATTCGACGATCTCGAGGATAAATTCTATGTTGAGCAAGAGGAAGGATTTGACAACATCGTGCTCGTTGATGGTTGTCCAAAAGTGCCAGAGTCAAAAAAGGCAGCTCTCTTACGTGTGCTCAACAAGTTGTGCTCCCAGTATGGTGTTCTGAAGGAAGACGGCATCATTATGCCAATGGAGGACAAGAAGGAGGGATCCATCTCGAAGGGCTACATGTTTGTCGAATACGAAACTCCTGCTCAGGCAATGAATGCTGTAAAGTCGCTAAATGGAAAGAAGCTGGACAAGGCGCATACACTGATGGCAAATCTATTTACAGATGTGGACAAGTACGCAAACATTGATGATGAGTTCGCTTCCCCTGAAGCCGAGGAATACACCGAGCAGGAGCACCTGCGTTCGTGGATCGCTGACTACCAAGGACGTGACCAATTCATCATGTTCCGTGGGGATGAAGTTAGTATCAATTGGAACAGGAAAGCAGACCAGCCAGAGACGGTCGTCGCAAGGAACAATTGGACGGAGACATACACACAATGGTCTCCCATGGGTAGTTATTTAGCATCATTCCACCAACAGGGTCTTCAATTATGGGGAGGTCCTTCGTGGAAGAGAATTGCTAGGTTCGCACATCCCAAGGTCAAACTCATTGATTTCTCCCCGTTAGAAAACTACCTCGTCACCTGGTCGAATGAGCCACTAGAGTTGCCTCCTGCAGGTCACCCGGCTCGCGCCACAATGCCATTCACACAAGAAGACGAGGGCAAGCAGGTCTTTGTCTGGGATCTCAAGAAGAACCTCCTCTTGAGATCGTTCCCAGGTCTTCCCAACGATGGCTCCTCTGGCACTGGTGCCCAAAAGAAGATGCACTGGCCAATGTTCAAATGGTCAGCTGATGAGCAGTACCTTGCTCGAATTACTCCTGGTGTACAGATCTCCATCTATGAGGCGCCTGGTATGGGTCTAGTAGACAAGAAGTCTGTCAAGATTGAGGGCGTGGTAGACTTTGAATGGTCGCCTGCACCAGCCTCTGACAAGAAGTTGGGCGCAGATGGTAATCTGATTTCTTACTGGACTCCGGAGGTCAGCAATCAGCCGGCACGAGTGTCCGTAATGAGCGTCCCATCACGAGAAGTCGTTAGGACGAAGAATTTGTACAATGTCACGGACGCGAAGATGTACTGGCAGAGCAATGGAGACTACCTGTGTATCAAGGTAGATCGTCACACAAAATCCAAGAAGGGGTCTTACACCAACATGGAAATTTTCAGAATCAATGAGAAGAACATTCCAGTCGAAGTCATCGAGATCAAAGATACGATCATAGCCTTTGCGTGGGAGCCCAAAGGAGCACGATTCGCTGTTGTGCAGACCAACGATCCAAATTTGGGTCAACCAGGTATGGCACTCAAGACATCTCTCGCCTTTTATGCTTTCGAATTTGCGAAGACGAGAAACGAAGCAGTCTTCAAGGAAGTACGAGTTGTGGACAGAAAGACCTGCAACACCATTCAGTGGGCACCAAAAGGTCGTTTCTTGGTGGTTGCCACGCTTGGCAGCACTTCAACCTTTGATCTCGAGTTCTGGGACGTTGATTTCGAGGGTGAGAAGAAGGATAACGAGGCACAGTTTGCTTGTAATCTGCAGTGTCTCAACACTGCTGAGCATTATGGAGTGACTGACCTCGAGTGGGACCCGTCTGGAAGATACCTGCTGACGAGTTCATCGGTGTGGAAGCACAAGATGGAGAACGGATACGTGCTCTGGGACTTTAAGGGCACTCAGATTCGGGAGGAACACATTGAGAACTTTAAGCAGATCATCTGGCGACCACGTCCGCCAACCTACCTCACGAAGGCCGACCAGAAGGAGATTCGAAAGAAGCTGCGAGACTACAGCAAGCAGTTTGAGGAGGAGGACAACCTGGAGCAGAACACGGCGGCACGGGAGCAGCAGGAGCAGAGGCGACAGTTGCTGGCCGAGTACCGAGAGTGGCGACAACGGGTGAAGGAGCAGGTTGAGCATGAGCGTCAGGAGGCAGGCAAGTCCCACTGGTCAGAGAAGCTGCTGACTGAGGATGAGGGCGAGGAGGTCGAGGAGCTGATTGAGGTTGTCGACAGTGAGATGGTGGAGGAGGTCAAGTAGTCAACCTTAGACTGCCCCCCCACCCCGCCAGATTAGTGCAAGAGTGAGTGAATGGACAAAAGCAGAACAAATAGCGTCCAAAGGTGTCCTTGACCTACTAACAACAGAATGGTCTGCCTGCGTCTGTCTCAGCAGCAGCAGCAGCAGCAGCAGGCAGGTCCTACAAGCCAATGATCAGAACAGAAGAGAGAAGAGAGAGAGAGAGAGAGCCAACTGCAGTTGGATGAACAGAATGGCTGGGCAGATGCAGCCGTTAGAGCACGTGCAGCATTGATTGGTCCAGTGTCGGTGGAATTAGATTGCTGATCTTCTCCGGTTCAATCGGAGGCTTCCATCAGACGCACATTCACCCATCAACCAATCACATCATCCATCCATCATCATCAGTCTCCCTCAGTTGTACAGTCTCTGCTGCTGCCAGTCTGTACAAGACTCTCTCTTTCTCTTTGTTCAGTCATACTTGCATTGATCCTGCAGTCATTATAGAGTAACACAAGATCATAGCAACAGTAGTCATAAGACCAGGCGCAGAACACTTTCACCCAAGTGCGACTTCCAATCATTCTACATTAGTAGGTACTGCAGGAAAGGATCTAGTCGCTTAACCTCCGCGCCTATCATTGCGCAGCCCATCAACACGCTTCACCACTGCACTTCCCATCCAATCCAATCCAATCCTCCACTCTCCAAACCCACACCCACACCCACTCGCTCACTTCTTCTGACACTCAATCGTCATCCATCTTATCATCTGGCCTGATGTATATAAGGATTATGGTTTCCCCGTGCCTGACTCAAAAGTATCTTTCCATCCATACCGTTCTAAACAGACACCCGGTGTATCGTGCAGATGTTGGTGCTACCGTATCTCACTGGGCTGATACAGCTCATCCTCTCCGTCACCGCCTGTAGTGATGACGATTGGTTCAGTCCTGTGGATCCAGACTACCTTGGTGACCACGCCAACAGGCTCGTGAAGCGCGTCCAGCCTGGTGCGGACGCAGCTACCATCACCCAACCTGATCCCCTCCAATGGGGTCAAATCAACTTTTTGGCCACGACAGACACTCGTAAGAATGATCCAATCGACTGCTAGATATTGGGAACAGTGTCGGAAGCAATTGTAGTTATGAATGTCTGTCTGACGCGTTTTAGATGGCTGGCTCGCTGGTCATCTGCTGGATCCAAACTATTCAGCTGATTATGGTGACTTTTCTGCATTTGTCTACCGCATGAAGGAGCAAGCTAGGCAACGCGGAGTTGACCTTCTCCTGGTGGATTCTGGGGATCTCCATGACGGTACCGGACTGTCAGATACCACTTCATTGGACGGTGCCCTCACCAATCCAATCTTTGAAAAGTTGCCGTATGATCTCTTATCCGTGGGGAATCATGAACTCTATGTGTCTGGAGTCGCCCTCGACACCTACCACAACTTTGCGCCCAACTGGAGGGGAAACTACCTGACCAGCAACGTTGAGATCTACGACGACATCACCGGAGAATTGGTGCCGCTATCTGACAGATACCGTTACTTTACCACTGAGCATGGCGTGCGCATCCAAAGCTTTGGATTCCTGTTCAATTTCACCGGCAATTCGAACCAGTCTGTCGTCACGCCAGTCGGTGTCGCTGTCAATCAGACGTGGTTTCAGTATCAGGTATCTCGACAGGATATTGACCTCTTTGTCATTGTTGGCCATATCCCAGTCAGATCGTCCACGGAATGGAACCTTGTCTATGCAGCCATCCGTGCGCACCATCCTTCCACGCCAATTCAGATCTTTGGTGGTCATAACCACATCAGAGACTTTGCCATCTATGATGCATCGGCCACCGCCTTGTCGGCTGGACGATACTGTGAGACTGTAGGTTGGGTCAGTATCGACGGTCTGAACAGTAGCACAGCTCGCCCGACCAGGACCAATGGCACCAAGATTGCAACTGTGTCCTCTATCCCTGGAACGACTCCCAACAGGAATTCCACAATCGGTATTACAAGACAATATCTCGACTTTAATCCCGTGACATTCGAGTACCACACAAACACCACCAACACGACTTTCCAGACTGCGAGGGGAAAGAACATCACGACCAAACTGACGCAATTGAGGTTGCAACAGAACTTGACTTCCATTATTGGTTGCTCGCCTGGCAACTTTTACCTGAATCGATATCCACTAAACAGTACTTCAAGTCTGTTTAACTACCTCACCACTACAGTCTTCCCTAGTGTAGTGTATGCCCCGAATCGAACAAATCAGCCCCGGTTGATCTTGACCAATACGGGTGGATTCCGATATGACCTTCTTGAGGGACAGTTCACCATCGATCAGGCATATCAGGTCAATCCATATCAGAATTACTGGCTATACATGACTGTACCCTGGTCATCCGCCAAAAATTTGCTCACAAACATGCAGACCGACCGTGTGTATAAAAGAGACGTGTCAGACTCGACTAGCCTAGTCGACGGCTATGTAACCACAGACGATTTGGGTAAAGGCGGTGACAACACGCCGCACATACCAGTCGGCTACTACTCGACACCCCACTACGTCCAAGGAAACGCTTCTTTCCCTGCGAATCCCTCCGACAGTCTGTTGGTGGATGTGTATGCCACTAGTTTCTTCACCGCTGCCGCAGCAAAGTACTTGACAGGCAACGTCACTGACTGGACCACTGCTGAACCAGGTTTCTCTAGCTACGATACACTTCCCAGAATGGCCGCCCGATTCTGGGACAAGAGCTGTATTTCGTCATAGTGTATAGCCGTGCTGCCGTAGATGACACTGTAATGTATAATCGCCCTTGTACAATCCATGCTCGCCCGTGCTTACATTCCGCGAGAATGCAGACAGAATAGATGAGAATGACACGGGGGACTACAACAAGTCTGGCAACCTCTCGACCTTGATGACGTGATTACCGACATAGAGAATCGGCACACCCGGAATCTTCCTGACTCTCTGCTTGAGATGCAAATCATTGCTGGCGACGAGATAACATCGGGACTGCATACACCGATCGACAATACAATCATCCGCATAGATTCCTTTATGCGAGCACGTCAGCCGCTCGAATCTCGGGTCCTTGGCCACCTGCAGCGCAAGACGAAACTTTGATCCGAGCGTCTCTAGTTCAGCGAGCACGCAGTCCGTTATGCAGGGTATACATTTCGCGTAGAGCGCGTCCATCATGCCCCTTACCAAATCCAATTTATTCTTGATGCAAAAGTTGATAAAGTTGGTGTCGATGAGGACGCGGTAAGGCGGATGCAGGGACTCGTTGAATTGGAAGAAGAGGGAGGACGCTACTTGAGGAACCTCACGAATCAAGTTTCCCTCTCCGTCGCGGCGCCGATCGTCCTTTTTGCCTTCTTTTTTGATGCGGGAGTCGGTTGCGCTGATGAGTCGCTTGGTCTGTGCAAACTTGCGCGTCTTTTTCGCTTTCCCCATGTCTGTCTTGCTGGGCCGAGTCGTCGTCGTCGTAGTATTGAGATGTAGACGGACGGGTCGTCGTGAAATAATTCTCTTCGACCGAATTATTCTTGTGGTGGCGTAATTGTCTTTCGTGGCGTGTGGATCATGTCATGGTCATGGATGATTTCAAACGGGACGATGCTCTACTCGACTCCTTCTTCACCACCAGCACAATGCTCAAGACGATACGACCTGCCATCTCGAAAGGCCTCAAGCGACCCTTCTTTTCGTCCTCGTCCCAGCCGCAAAAGTTTACGGTCGCCAAGGTACTGCCTCACTCACGTACCGATTTATTCGGAATAATCTCAAATATCGATGCATATGCTTCCTTTGTACCGTACTGCGTCTCCAGCACCGTCACTGAACGACGACGACGACGACAAAGACCGCACGACGATGGAACGTACGACGACGAGTTGCCCACGAAAGCGGATTTGACTGTTGGATTCAAGAGCTACAGGGAGACGTTTTCCAGCATCGTGAGGTGTACTTCCCCCACCAGTGTCGAGGCCGTAGCCACGAACCATCCGCTTTTCGAAAGACTCGTCACTGCTTGGCGGTTACAAGACGACGCGGAAGGACGACAAAAGTGTCGTGTCCATCTCGATATCGAGTATCAATTCAGTAATCCGATGTATGGTGCCCTCAGTAGTGCCGTGCTTCCCAAAGTAGCTGATCAAATCATTGAGGCATTCGAAAAGCACGCAGAGACAGTGTTGGGCAAGAAGTAATCGTCCCATTACCTTGCACACGAACCTAGACCAAAAATGAAAGAAGAATAGAAGAGTGTGTTGCACAAGGCGTGGGGAGTGTATGATATTTAGACCATTTACATTTTCATTGACATGAGTGGGCGTCATCACAAGGACGAGCCCTTTGGAATGTACAATAGTAGCACTAATTACAGGCTATGCGGATGTCGTCTGCGGTGCATCTAGTTTAGGAATTTTCGACAAATCGGAGAACCGCAGAGACAGGGAATCTTCTCGTCCTCGAGCGGGAATTTGTAGTCATATGTAATCTCCTCGCCCAGGCCAATATCCCTCTGGGCGTATATGACAATCTTCTTTTGGCCATAGACAGTGATGATCTTTGCGGTGCAGGATGGATCACACGAGTGATTGATGAATCGAGCAATGTTGCCACATTTCGTTGCATCAATGACTGTGTCTTCGTCGATCCGGAACAGGTAGGAAGAGCCAATGCCTTGTCTTTCGTAACGCTTCTCACGATGATCTGCTACTTGTTGGCGAATGATCTCGCCCACATATTCAATGACCATGTCACCACGCTCGATATGCTCCAGAGCATAGAGACCCCAATCGTGAATAGCTGAGCGGGAGAATTTGAGCTGCTTCTTACGAGACTTCAAAGCATTAAATCTGAGTAGATCGGTTTGTGCCTCCA
The DNA here is from genome assembly GCA_005281515.1 of Taphrina wiesneri. Taxonomy (NCBI): domain Eukaryota; kingdom Fungi; phylum Ascomycota; class Taphrinomycetes; order Taphrinales; family Taphrinaceae; genus Taphrina; species Taphrina wiesneri. The sequence continues at coordinate 118,509 of RHGK01000021.1, forward strand.
AGGTCTGTCGCTGGGCTTCGATGCCGGCTGCTTGGCGTCTATTATTGGCTCGATTCATTCTCGAGGAACTGTTACTCAGACCTGGCTCCGTCACGACGGCACGATTCCTATTTGGTAGGTAGAACGATTTCTCAATGTCGGGGATAGAGTAATAGCCTTCTGTCTTTGCGGAGCCTGTGGAATTGACACGATTGTAACCTGTGTCTTTCGGAAGTTTGGTGACACCTTTATATCCGTCTGCGTGCGATGCTTTGTTCTCTTTCTGACGCCAAGCCCACAAATCGACATTCTTCACATCCGCGACAGTAACGTTGTCAAGCACAGACTTCAGGAAAAAGTAATCCTCATCGTCCTTGATAATATTTTGAACACCGTCTAAGTCCAAGACAACTTCGTCATCAACATCGAGTCCCTGTGACTCTAGATTGTGACCAGCATCTAGGATGTCTGATTTTTCGTCACTATCGGGACTAGCTTGCCTCTTCTCAATGACGTTTTTTGTGATCACAGAAGTCTTGACTTTTTTAGAGGTCTTTTTGTTGCGTCCAGGCACAGAGATGGACTCGTTATCTATAGATCCCGGTGCGAGATCATCTTCTTGTTGACCAGGTGTGGTATCATCAGGAACAAGAGCTTGCTTGCTTGGCGATTCTTTGTCGTCTATCGAGAGATTTGCATTCTTGGTTAGTGGCTCGTCTTCGTCCTCGCTGCTAGTAAAGTTCACAATCCGGCGTTTCTGAGAGACATTTTCACTCTCAGAAGTCATGCCTAAGCTGTCTTGCAGACAATGTCCAGTATCTGAGTCTGGACTCTCCACGAGCTCGTCCGAATCTGCATCGTCTTGAACTGACAATTCCTTGATTCGAGGCTCTGAAAATTGGTTCTTGTCCTTTGACCTGTTTTTCGATCTTTCTAAGGGTGTATTAGAACCATCTTCATCAAGGTCAATGCTTGCTGCTATTGAGGAAGGCCGATCGGACTGCTTCGTGAGGCTTTCGTCATCGTCTTCTTCCTCATTGTCACCATCAGACTCATCGGAATCTGCAGGGTACATAGCATGGTGATCCATTCGATGATTGACACGCATGCGACCAGAGTCACGCTGCAGTGCTCGTTTCTTCTTGAATCGAGGAATGTGAGATAGGACTTGTGATAGCTTCTTGTTGCTGGGCTTAACCTCGATTGCTTCTTGCTTCACGACATTAGCAGATGTGTTGATCTTTGTAGAAGTCGAATCCAAGTGACTGGCTCTAGGAAGCTCCGGGCGGGATAAATGTTTGAAATTTGCTGGGTCGAGAAAATCTAGCAAAACTGGTCCAGTCACACGATTCCGAAGGTCTCTCATGAAAACGTCCTGCAGTTCCCTGACCACTCGAGTTGTGGCCTCCATGATCGGGTCGATTGTGGATTTTACTGGTTGGAAGGTCTTTTTGAACGCACCTCCAAGTGGTTTCTCATGCATAACCATCGGCGCCTTTTTCGCTTTGTGTAGCTCCATGTAAAGTCGATATCCAAGGAATGTTGACTTGTCCATGATCTTGTGAGCATGAGTTGCAATCTCGTCGTTCTCGAACAAAACATAAAAGCCATATGGATCACTGAATATGTCCTCAATCTTTTTGCCAGAGAAATGGATCTGCAATTCCTGTGCCGTGACCTTGTGCAGAGGGAGCACCTTACCAGGAATGAAAATATATGCAAGATGACCTAGTCTTTTGTTGGTTTCACTAGTGCCGCTGGAAATCTTTGACATGTCACGAGCGCGGAAGGTAGAATCTTTACCGTACTTCTTCACCTCTGTCGGTCTGTCCGCTCGAGCAGATCTGTCGACTCTGGGAGAAGCATCAAGAGGGTTTGGACGTGAATGTTCGCGTGAGCTAGATAACATTGCCTTCGGCCCGGTAGGCACGCTGTTCTGTGGAGATGACGCTTTCAGTAATGTTGAAGCTTGAGCCACTTTGCGTATCGCATCGGCAGCAAGCTTCTCTGCCTTGCTTCGCTCCTCAAGAATGCTCTTGATCAGGCTCTCGCACAACTTGCCGTCATCATCGAATTCAACCTTCAGGATTTGTCCTCCAAGTTTCGAATCGTGCATCTTCTGAATTGCATTCTTCGCAGCGTCACTAGCTGCTCGATAATTGCTACGAGACTTTCTATAAGTTATTCTGCAGAGACCCAACGATGCTCCATTGGATGGGTCAACCTGCAGTTTAGTCTCGGACATCTCTCCAAAGGAGCGAAATTGATTGGCGACCTCCTGGTTCGTGGTCAATGCAGACAGTCCGGACACAAGTATAGATGTAGGAGGTCCTGGTCCGACCGAATTCTCATCTCGTGGCCACTGAAGTTGTCGAAGTTCTGGCCTGTACTTCTTCTTACCCTTCACAACCTTTGAGGCGTAATCTCGGGATTTCCGAGGGTCAACTACCGAAATATGTTCTGCCTTATTCGCATTAGCTCGAGCACAGTATGGTCGTTATCACGAGAGCATACACTTTCTCCTCCGTATCTTAGAACCACCTTCGATCCTTTGGGAAGACTCTTGTCGAGTTCGGGGTCTACTATACACTTGAAGTTGCGCTTCGTGCTGGAAGATCCTTTGACCTGTGATTTGCTATGGTCGCCGTTTGTAGTCTTATGCAGATGAGATGTGGGAGGTTTTTTTGTTGACCGATGTTGTTGAAACTTGAAAGAACGTACCTTTGTATCAGACGAAGACGGATGGTGACTCTCGCCAGGACTCCTGGCGGGGGTGATAATATCGGTGGACGGTTCCTTCGCATCGGCAAAGAAGCTTGCGAAACCAAGTTTCTTGCCAATTGTCCCATTGGACATGTCCCTTCACTATCCCGCTGTATGCAGTCAGAATAATGCAATTATCATGCAATCCTGAGCAATGATCAGTATGTGATGGCTCAAATGCAGAGGAAGAAATCGCACAAAGACGAGACCTTCGTGCACAAGCTGCAAAAACGAGGGCGCAAGCTCAGCATACACCACCAAAGCACGTCGAACCTAGATTCATGCTGATGCCATCGGTCGAGGACGAGAATCACAAGGAACTGAGCCCAGAGCGACTGTTGGAGAAAGTGTTTGCTTAGAGCTTCGAGTGGAGCGTCGTGTGGTGGAAGTAGCGCATAATTATTCGAGCGCGTATAACGAATCAAGTTCACCTGCGCCCACGCGGGAGTCCTCTCCTGGCCCACGACAGAGCTCCTCTCCACAGATTAGCGTCTCCGCGGGAAAAACTTGCTCACAGCAGTTGGAAGAGCATGAGGCCGTGCCGTGATTTCTTGTCGTTGCTTTGCTGCTGTGCTTGGTCGTGTCATTATCTCCCTTCGTGGACGACCATTATCAGAAGATTCATCGTGCTAGTGCAGTTTGCTGATTGAGTTACACTTGCTACCGGCAGAGCAGGACTACAATGTTGGTGGTTGATGGTAACTTTGAGGAACAAATTGATGAATTGGCAACTTTCATAGACTCCTTGTCGCAGGAAGAGTCAAAAGTTCAAGAACAGATACAACAATGCCTCGAACAGGACGACAAAGAACGCGCGATACAGGCTGTGGTTGAGTCCAGCAAAGTCCTCAATGATGCGGCTGAAAAAAGTGAGTTTAACACTATTTTTCTCGAACACCACTAATGATAGATTTCGAATCATCCCACAATTTATTGATACACATTCTACTCTCTGCAAAAGACATATCGGTCTACTACCCTGTCATTCTTGCCAATTTCAAAAAACTTCCCTCACTTTCGAATGGTCCAAATACTTCGTACAACATTCTCACAACATTGTTCAATGTTTCCCCTTCATCAACTCGGCTACCAATTTTCGAGGCTCTTTTGGAACTTTCGGCTGAGCACCAGCTCTACGACTTGATCTCTCCGAAATTCTCCAAGGTTAAGGCTTGGTTGAAGGAGTGGAGTGCGAGTCCTCAAGATATTCGTTCTGTATACAGCAAAATGGCAGACCTTTGTTCGCAAGCCGGTGCCGAAGATCTACATACAGAATATCTTATCCGAGCAATTGAGACCTACCAAGACGGTGACGACTCGAAGAATTTAACCACGACCGCTGTGGAAGCTGCTCTCAACGAAAAGACTCGATACAACGTGGATGATCTGCTTGTTCTGACCCCAGTGAAGTCCTTGAAAAACGAGAGTCCGAAACACTATCAAGTGCTCAATATCTTGTCAAGTGGAGCCTTCGTTGACTTCAAAGCCTTTAACGCCGACAATGAATCGTTCTACTCCGAGACTTCTGTGAGTAGGGCTACCCTCGATCACAAGGTACGCGTGCTGAATATCGCTGCTCTCGCTGCTCGCCAAGACAACCGCAAGCTGAGATATTCTGATGTCGCTGGTGCCCTGGAGATTAACGAAAAGGAGGTTGAGACGTGGATCATTGAGGCAATCAAAAGTGGACTGGTGGAAGGTAAATTGTCCCAACCTGCAGAGATATTCCTTGTGCACAGAGCCACATACCGTGCCTTCGAGCATGAACAATGGGAAGAAGTTTCTGCAAAATTGGCCAGCTGGAGAGAATCACTACAAGGTATATTAGAAGTCATTGACAATGTCAAAAACGAGATCAGCGGTGGTCAGCAACTACCAAATGGTTTAAGTGGCTCCGATGTAGACGGCGACGAAGCGCGGTCTCAGCATAGTGATCTGGATTCTATCGATGAAAATAGAGATTAGGTCCAGAAAGCATTCTGTAGACATTTCTGACCTTGAGGCATGGCGATCTATCCACATCTTAAGCATACACATATGAGTGCAAAGTGAACTTGTGCGGTCAGTGATCATCCGTTTTGGAGCTCGCATAGGCAGACGAGATTTTTTCGACAAATTTAATGAGTCAACAATATGATATACTATTGCAATTGAATCCCACAAGCAACATTAATTATGGTCTGCAATTCCAGCTGGCCATGGATGCTAATTGTGACACAAATTTTGACTAGAGACCTTGCTTTGCCGTGTCCACCAAATGAGCGCTTGCAGATTACTGAGCTCCGCAGCAAAATCTAGAACTTCGATCAGTCGAACTGATCATCCACACCCTAAGTAATCTCGCTTGTGACCCTACATACATGCGTCACCGTGGGACATGTTTGATTTCTGCAGTCGAAGTCTGTGCTTGAAGTCTGTTTTTACAGTCTAGTAAGAACTTTACACTTCTCCTACACTCCATCATAGCTTCAAAAATGGCAAACGTTTTCTTCAAGGTCTCCGCCAACGGTTCACCTCTCGGTACCATCACTTTCGCTCTCCGAGACGATGTTGTGCCAAAGACTGCAGCCAACTTCAGAGCTCTCTGTACTGGAGACAAGGGTTTCGGATACAAGAAATCGCCTTTCCACCGAGTGATTCCTCAATTCATGCTCCAGGGAGGTGATTGTAAGAAGTCCAGACAAGTATGCTGTGAACATTCGCTAATCAGACAATAGTCACTAACCAGAACGGAACTGGTGGAAAGTCCATCTATGGAGAGAAGTTCCCAGATGAGAACTTCCAGCTCAAGCACACCAAGCCAGGTCAGCTCTCAATGGCCAACGCCGGAAAGAACACCAACGGATCTCAGTTCTTCATCACCACGGTCCCATGCTCAGTACGATCTCAATCGTCTCATCCTCCAGGCAATACTAACATAAGCCTAGTGGCTCGATGGAAAGCACGTCGTCTTTGGCGAGGTCATCGAGGGTCTTGACATCGTCAAGAAGATCGAGGGTTACGGTTCTTCATCCGGATCACCAACCGCCAAGATCGTCATCGAGGACTGTGGAACTTGTTAAAAGATCGGCTCCATCAAATGTCAGTCGACTGGAAAAAGTATACGTGATACGTAATGACAAAAAATGACATTTTATGAAATCTTTCCTGCATTTGCTATCGTACGTTGTTCCTTGCTTCGTGATTCCGCACTGTGTATAGATTGAGCTTACCAAATTCCGGGGTAATGACGCGTGGGGCACAGCGACTGGCCCACACTACTACGACTAGGTACGCATACGGTAAATACCAACTTTTGGAATTTCTGATTTACCGTTTCCACGGCACTCATTTTACCTATTTAAGCCATCATGCCATTGTCCGCCTGGTGACTGGAGCTTTGTATACTAAAGGGCCTCGTAGGGTTCCATCATGTCTCGTCGCAAACGATCAGTACGGACATCCTATATAGATCCATCTACCTCATCAGACGATGAACCTGCTGCTAAAAATCTAAACACGTTCAAAAAGTCAAAGTACTTTCACGAGTCGTCGCCAGAGGTGGAAACGGAATCGTCGGTGGATAGCGCGTCGGATGAGGGCAGTAGAGTGAACTCGGAGGATTTAGAGTCCTTTGTGGATGACGACGACGAGGAAGTAGTGGCTGACGATGATGATGACAGATCGTCTGATGGCAGTGATGGTCCTGTGGAGCATAGTAGGGAGAAGCAACGAAAGGTAAAAACTCGTGGACCTGTCAAGCCTACAGTGCGCAAGAACGGGCAGACTCGGAACGATCAAATGTCGAGAAGTAAGGCTGGTACCAATGTACAGGACTCAGAAGGAGAGAGTGATGTGAATGGCGAAGTGTTTATCAAAAAGCTGCCGGCATTGCCTGCAGGCGATGTAGAGTACAAGGCAAACACTATACATCCCAATACCCTAGACTTTCTCAAGCAACTCAAAACGCACAATGAACGAGACTGGTTCCAGCAACGAGAATTACAATATCAGGCTACAAAGAGTGATTTCGATGGTTTCGTGCTAGCGCTCGCAAAGACCATCGCCAGTATTGATGACACGATACCAGAACTACCAGTCAAGGATTTGACATTTCGAATCTATCGAGATATCCGATTCAGCAACGATCGAACTCCTTACAAGACATTCTTGGCAGCTTATTATTCTCGTAGTGGCAGGAAGGGTCCATGGGCAGGCTACTACTTTTCTCTGGAGCCAGGTGGCAAGACTCTGCTCGCGTGTGGTCTCTGGCAACCTCCGGCGATGGACCTTGCAGCTGTGCGAGAGTCTATTGACACTGAGATCAGTAGCTGGACGAACGTAATCGAGGAAGCAGCTTTCCAGGAATTCTTCGGAGGTAGAGCAGGACTCATGAAGACCGATGACAAGCTCAAGACTTGTCCGAAAGGGTATCCCAAGGATCACAAAGACATCGATCTTTTACGCTTGAAGTCGTTCACTGCAAGAATGAACTTTACGGACGAAGAAGTCCTTCAGGATGGTATCATGGATATCCTGGCGCTTGTGATCACACAGATGCATCCATTCGTCCGACTTCTTAATAGCATTATCCGTCCAGACGACTCTGAAGATGACTGAACTGAAGACGAAGTGTCAAGAAACGACATGCTAATTTGATTTTCATCCACAGATTCTGAGCACTTTGCCTAATGTGCCATATACACATACGTTGAGCCAAACGAGTGTAGCCACACCAATCACTTCTTCCGTAGGCGTACCTCTGAAGGTTATCAATGCAGCTGAAGCCAGCAAAGCAAGGATGAGACTCACAAGCAAGCCTCTTGTTGTCCGATTCAGGATTAACAGCACGGCGAGCGAGATCGCAGCAACACATAGATTGAACTGTGACGATTGTGAAAAGTCGAGTTTCGTTCCAGCATAGGCCAGACCAAGGAAGCCTGCAAAATATCTTACAAGAACATTGAAGGACCAGTCTTTTGTTCTGTCATGCTCTGCAGGAGACGTGCTTCTAGTAGTGGCATTCATCGCAGCAGACTTAATGTGCGGACTCGAGATCTTTTTCCTAGTCGGAATGACGTTTTTCAATTGCTCATCGAGAAGCGGAGCAATCACGGCTATTGTGGTCGCCATCAGTACGTAGAGTAGTGGATTGAAGGACTGTGATGGAGAGATCGAACAGAATCTGTTGTTACTGGGGATCTGATTGAAGAGGATGATGAATGCGAACGAGACTGCTGCAACACCAAGTATCTTTGTCGCGGCCAGTATATAGGAAGAGTATGCCGCTTGGGGGTCAGCGGGAGATGGAGGATCGTTTATTTGAAAGTCATAATGCTCCTGTACATCCGGAGTTTGAGGTTCTGTATCGAGCCCTCCCCTTTCGAAGATGCCAAACAAGGCAGATGACTTTAGTTGATCGATGCCAGTAAAGCTGAGGAAAGAGGATGTACGGGACAGTGAGGATAGATCGGTCGCTGACTTGCTTGACCTGAGTCTGCCCGGATCATTACTCGCACGACCAGCTGATTCGCGCTTCGACTTGAACGGACGAACAGGTGCTGGCCTGATAGGGTCCATCGCGTCAGCTTCACGGGATGATTCTGACGGATATATGGCACGCTGCTACTCTTATCGAGTGTCGCAGAGAACGCAGAGATGATATCAAGGTTGAGCGGTAATGCGTGTCATGGGTATTTCGTTAGCATAAAACGAGGCTTGGATCCACCGGATCTGTGTCCTGTGCACTGACACAATTCCGCGGCTGCAAATTGCAATCCCCACCGCTGACATGTGAATTTGTAGGGGGACAGTGCGCGCCAAATTGATTCACATAAACCTGACTTCAACAACTGCTACTGCTCAGAACAAACATGATGCTTTTAGTCAAATTCATGTTCGAACACGAGTAGATCGTCGTATAGTACTACTAGTCAGAACCCCTATATATAGTACCACTATTACAGAGTGTATTTACCCGGTTTGGTCGTCTAGGTCATGCAAGACAACTGGGACTCGAATCAGCACACATCTCAGCTCTAGGCCAACAACGCTTTGCATGGAGTGTAGCAAATCCTTTTGACGTTGGGGACAATCTACATTTTGCCAAACGAACTCTAAACCTTTGCCTGCAGTGGGCTCACTTTCGTGGTAGAGAATGTTATCAAGCAATTCGTTCACTGAAGGAACAGACCTATGCTTACAGTTCATTGTGGTCCTTCACCTCCAGGTATGAGCTATAGAGATAAGTATATTGCCATACGACTGCACATATGTTGGCTGGCTCACCATGCAGACTCCGTTTCCATTAAGCAATAGCTCCTCGTGCTTTTGGCGCAGGCCCGTGGTCGAGTCATACTCTGTTACATCCTGTAGAACCATGTTTACATAGTCATCGAATCCGAGAAGAGTGCCTGCGAACTCTTTGTCGCCTTTCATGACGACCCATATCCTTGAGCCGACGCACTTGTCTATTAATCTGCCATAGATCAGTCTGAGTCGTCTACTAAGCTAGTCAGATAGTAAACCTACTCTAGTGGAAGCAATGCAGACATTATTATGTTCTTGTATTGGGCCAGTAACTCTCGAGGTTGATTTGATGATACTATACTGTACATAAACTTAGTCGCTTGCATTTGAAGATGTGTTCGGGCTGATTTCGGATAAACTATCTCATCTTCCAATGGCTGCATTTTGTGGAGGCATCATCAGTGGCTGGAGTTCCAGCACTAGTGCTCTTCATGATCACCTGCTGCACAGGGACAATACCTGCCATACCATTTTCCATGATGTTCTGCAACACAGAATTTTCGAATGCTAGTCGCGTTACACTGAGTGAATTGCACTATGGTTACCACTTGTATCACGAAGATTCGTGCACAAGGCCTTGAATGTCATCTACGTTGAGCTGTCACTCTGAACCTATTTATCCGGTGATCACTTGATCAAGTCTCAGATTAGTCAAGAGGAGGTGATCACAAAGATGGAGGGACAGTGTAGTCTGATGCGAATCTACTTTCTCTCCAAGGGCTAGAGCACAACGCCGCGATTCCTCTCCTGCAATGGACGCTGCGACCACGCCCTGTAGGATGCCTTGAGCTGGTCTGCATACAAATTCACTGATGCACTGTAATGGCAGAAGTCTTCTCCGATCCTATCCTGCCAGATCTCCAGTCTCCGTCACCACCAAGTCCCTCTGCTTCACAGACTACGTTGCACATTGAGGTGGCCCTAAAAGACTATGCCAAGTGCCGTATTGATGCTACACAACGATACATCGAGCAATACATCAGGGACAACTACACATCCTTGTCGAAAGGAACCGTCATCAAGACTTTCGATGACTATGTGTCTGTGCTGAAACACAATGTGGAATGTATTCACGTGGTAGACATCGAAGGATCATCTTCAGAGATCATACGGGTGGAAAGTGCTAAGCTTGAAATACACGCGTACCATTTGAAGGATCAGACAACCTACATAGAAGATCATGAATCAGGAAATGCAGAAGGTCAATCTTCGTACGCCGTTGTCACAGACCTACCGGGAAAATCCTTAGGTAAACACAACCCATGCAACACAAGATCTCATTGACGATTTCAGATGGAATGTGGGACTCTTTGGTATTCGACACCGATGTGAAGGAATCGCTGCTACATTACCTTTCCTCCGTCATGCTGTTCACAGACAGAAATGTCAATGCCAGATTGGTCACATTTCAGAGACTAGTGCTCTTGCATGGTCCGCCGGGCAGTGGAAAGACTTCACTTTGTCGCTGTAATTGAACTCTTCTCACCTCAGGATGCAACTGAAATGAAAAAGCACTGGCACAGAAGATCGCCATACGGTCCTCTGAACGTTATAGCCAGAGCAAGATGGTGGAAATAAATGCAACAGCCCTGTTCTCGCGATACTTTTCCGAGTCTTCGAAGTTAGTGTCTGCATTGTTCGAACGAATCTACAACATGACTCAAGAAGGCGATCACTTCGTTTGTGTTGTGATAGATGAGGTGGAGTCCCTGACGACTTCTCGCACGACAACTATGGGCTCTGAGCCTAGTGACTCGATGAGGGTTGTAAATGTCTTATTGACACAACTTGACCGTCTCAAGGAAAGATCGAATTTATTGATCCTGACGACAACAAACTTGCTCGAAGCTTCAGATCGTCTGTGACCACCCAGGCCATGAAATGACCCGAGCTGACAGTACAGCTGCCTTCATCGATCGAGCGGATATTGTGCGGTATGTTGGCATTCCGGGATCCGCTGCTGTGTACCAGATTCTCCGATCGTGTCTACTCGAATTGATGCGCGTAAAAATTGTCGAGTCGACGCTAGAGCTTCGCACTTTTGAACAAGCAACCTTGAGCCGCTGGAATCAGCGACTATCCGTGTCGTCTAAGCTCCTCGAGATCAGTGAAACTTGCTCAAAAGTCAGGTTGGCCAAACAGAATTCATCACTTGCCAGCTGTAACACGGCTTTAGGGACCGAAGCACAGCAGTGGTCTGCTAGTGGTCGTTGCCTTCGGAGAATGCCATTGATTGCACATTTTCAGCACATCAAGCGGACGGAACCATGTACCCTGGAGGAAATGCTTTCAGCTCTGTTGATAGTGTCGAGCTCTCATCTAGCGAAATAGGAGTACACAAATTTGTTACTGCTAATTGTGCATCAGATCTCCTGACATTGATCACTGACCAAATGCCCAGATGATCACTGATCATTGACATGATCGATCAGTAGCCGTTGAGTGATCACGTGTTTTGCCTCACTACTCTTGCGCGGCCAAATGCTCACAAATCCGCGGTCTGAAAGCAAAAGAAGCTTCCAGTACTGATCAGATCAGTGTCCTGCTGAGGTATCCTTCACTGCCATTGAGCTTACGCGGCTGCCACAAAGTATAAGTGGCCCAGCACTTCGCCTGCCTTGTCATCTCGAGTGTAGACTCAATCAGTAGACATCAGGCTGATGGACGCACAACTAGAGACTATAGGCGCTAGATGCCACTACTGCTCGCGGCAAGACTTTCTACCTTTCAAATGCGCAGAATGTACACATAGCTTCTGCCTGTCGCACTCTACACCTAGCAACCACGCATGTCCCGTCCATCACCAATCACCCTCCCCCTCTACCCTCGGTCCTACCGCAGCAACGAGGAAATCTGAGTCTGGAATGAGTTTGAAAGCACTTCAGGCAGAACACTTGGTGCGGCGCAAACCAATGATAAACACGAGGACGCTTGCGCCTCCGTTGGTGTTGTCGAGTAAATCCCAAGACGCACTGAGTGCTCTCAAATCACTAGGCTCATCGTTCCAATTACGTGGAAAATCAAGCACGGTGGTGAAGAGTCATGTAGAGTTGGGCAAATTAAAGGCTCAAGCCAAAGGAGACGTCAAGACGCCACTAGAGAGGCGAGTGTGGGTGTACTTGAAATATCAAGACAGAGTCTTGCCGTTCTTCATTGATCAGCAATGGAGTGTTGGGAGGACATTGGATGCCGTCGCCATCAAGATGGGTCTCGTGAATGAGAATGCCAGGACCACGGACGAAGGTAGACGGTTACATCTGTTGTGCAACGGTATCGTGCTCGAGCCTTCGCAAGTGGTCGGCAAGCTCGTCAAGAATGGCGACACTGTCCTCATCTTTAGAGGTGTTAGGCCCGTCGATGTGTGATGTCGTAATGTGCAGGAACGCAGGGTGTAATTGTATAATTCGGTCGGTGTACAAGTATGTCAAGTAAACGGTCAATGGGTACGACATTAATGACGAATGACGAGAGTTCATACATATCTAAAGAGGGAAAGAGCGCTAAGAATAGTATGCATCATGTATCGAGCATGACAAGATCCTTCTACTGTTGCTTCTGTCCAATCTTGAGGGGCGGGTCGAATGCCTTGTACGAGATCTGTAGAGAATTTAGAGCTTGTAGGCCGACGATGAGCACAGGCACAAGGATAAATAATACCATGTATCCCATGAAGATACCAGGCGTGAAGAATTGATAGTGACTGAAGAGTCCACCAGTAGATGTGTTTGATGACTTTTGAGGAAGCAAGTCAGCCATGGCAACGTGTGCTCTACGGAAAGACGCCGGTGATGCTGGTGGAGGAGTTGAGAGGTATAACAGATTATAGTCACGAGTAGGGAGACTGCGCAAGAGACTGTGTAAGAACGCATCGTTGTCGTTCAATGCGACCTTGCGCTGCTCGCGAGAGAGGGGCAAAGTTGGGAACGTCACTGCAATGACCCTCTTCTCATCAGATTCGTAGATTGGGTGTGACATTGTACTAGCATCCACTCGCTCAATCTTTGCATTGCATTGCTCAGCGATGTGAGCAATAACTTCATCACTGTCAATTTCTCCATGACCATAAGGGACAACCATCTTCGTGCCCGCCTGTGATAGATATTGACGGATCATGGGAGCTGCATCTTCTGTAAAGTCTGATGCATGTATAGAGGGCTGAATAGCGACTATTGTGTTGGCGATGTCGCATGACAGTGCTGCAAGCGCACTGGATCTGAATGTGGATGCGGCAAGTGTCGACTGCGAGCTATGGCCCGGAATGACGTTTTGACTAGATGATAGATAGAGTAGAGGTGAGGTGTCCTGTACATTGTCAACTTCGTCACGGAGATAGCTATTGATGCGACATACTTCGAAGGCCTGCGAAACCGCAAACAGAAGCGAGGCAATACTGAAAGTCCTCATAGCTCTGAAAGACTATTACCAGTACCACGAGACTCTATAAGAATAGTTCTATACAGAGAGAAAGAGAGAGAGAGAGTGTGTGTGTGATACTGTGGGAACATCAAGGGGAGCGTCGAGGCAAGTGACACTTATCGATCGTTCAGCGGCTCACAAGTGAAACGAGCTACACGACGATTTAGCGAGTCAATCAGTGAAATTCAGCTTCAATTCTCTCCTTGAACTACAAATTGCATTTGAAGCGTTCTCGGTATGTCTGTTATGCTGTGTATGCTTCTTCTACTCCTGTTACGCTACGACCTTTACTGTCATCAACTGCTCAGTTTCGTCTACGCACCCCACCCTTTTTCCCTGCAAAAGCCTTGGTCGTTTTCAACTCACCGGTCTCATTAGTCTCGATGGTCTTGATCGTCTCCTTGACTTCTCTCTGTAATCCAGCAGTAGCATCGTCAATGTCCGAGACCTCCTCGCTAGATATCAAAAAACGTCCCAGGGTTTGACGGAAGATGACCTTCGGAATTCGCACTAACAAGGTCCTGCTGAAAGTTGCTGCAGGCACTTCATCTGGACTCAGTAGGAATTCGTCCGGTCCTTGCACCAGATAGACCTCGCCACTTGGCTCTACGTTGAATATCCGTCCTGTCTCCGTTGTGACACGTTTCCTCTTTGTGAGATCAGGATAGCCAGCAACTTCTTGAGCATCTTTGATATGTCCGTTGATCCGAGCTCGATGCGAAGTAGCTGATATGACCATACCGAGCCAATGGAAGCCAGCAATGATGAAGAGGAGTAAGACGAGGACTGAGCCGACCCCTGGCCTGTATCGTGAATAGAAATACCCTGTCCCTTTCCTACACGCATGAAAATCGAGCCAACTACCATGTCTGACTGTCTTACCACTTTGGAAACCCGTTTCGATAAAAGTGATCGTATCGCTCACGTACTGCCGGGGTCCGCAGCATTTTGGCTATCAGCCCTAGCCTCTCGAACCTTTTCTGTGCATCCTTCACACCTCTGTTCTTGTCCGGATGCAATTGCAGAGACCTCTTCTTGTACGCTCTCGATATATCATCCACGTTCGCACGACTAGAGACGTTCAAGAAGGAATAAAATGTAACATTAGCACCCTCTGCCTGTTCGAGTGCACGAGCAACATCAAAGATTTCATAGTCTTGAGTCGACCACTGAGCAGCCAACGCCAAGGATGCGAACAAGACTATCCATGATACAATGCTCCTCATCTGTCGCGAACCGAGTAAGGATCTGCCGTGGTAGTAATAGAATCGCGTCTTGCCAGATCTAAGGAGCAGGAGCAGGGAATAAGCTTCGTGTCAGTGAATTTGTTGGTCGGTTCGTGCGGCAGAGGCTGAAGTGCGTGCGGCAGAATCCACGCGCCCTCGCGCCCAAGGATTGACGTTCGGTCGTAGGCCAACCCCCGTCTACTCCCCGTGCTAACATGTACACTTCAACCACTCAAGCTCGAATCACCCTTCCGTGGTAGCATTGTTCTCGAGAACTTTACACATCGAACTACAAGCACTTCATCACAGTTCTGTGGCTGCGCAATATATTGTTGAAATCAGTCAGGAGACTCTCGAAGCTGGAGGTCAAGATCAACAGTAGTGAAACACCATGTTGCACATACTGCAGAAGGGCCATCCGGTGTCCAGATCCGAGTTAGCGACGCTCTTGGCCGTACAGACCGTAATCTTTGTTCTGCAGGCCATCTTGAACAAATCGGCGCTCGTCAGCTTACCTGCGCCTCTATTACTGTTGATGCTAGAGTCATTCATAACAGTATGCCTCATCTATGGCGGTTATGCTTTGGGATACTACGAATTGAGATCGAGAAAGCATCATTGGAGCACGATACTTAGCTTACGAGGTGTTGTCTTGGCAAAGCTGGCCTCGGGTGTAACAAGGACGTACTGCATGGAAGCCGTGGATGGCTCAGTGTTCAACCTCGTTCGTGGGCTCGTTCTGCCATTCGCGGTAGCCTTGTCTGCCATCTTCCTCAAGGCACCCAGCAAAACAAGTCTGATACCGATTGCCGTCGTCTGTATCGGCTTCTATTTTGGTACTGTCTCAGAGCATACTGATCTGAAGACGATTGGTGGACCGTACGGTCTGTTCATTGGCGTTCTGTCCAGTTTCTTTGCGGCATTCGACCTTACCATCACAAAAATGTATCTCGACACTTTCTCAACGTATGACATCTTATATGTCACAAATCTAGCAACGGTACTCGTCACAGCACCCATGATTTACCTGGGATCAGAGTACGCCGATCACTTGATCATTGCGCAAATGTCAAACATTGAATCGGAAAATCTCAATTCGTTCTTGTTCAAAGCATTCGTCTGTGGCATCCTTACCTTCATCTCTGCCATTCTAGCACTAGTGCAGCTCGACATCACTTCACCGACAACGCATCAGATCACAACCAGTGCAAGAGGTGTTTTACAGAGTGTGCTCAGTGTTTGGATCTTGAATGAAGTGATGGAGATGCCACAGATCATTTCAATCGGTGTCATCTTGGCGGGAACGCTAGGATACACGTACATAAAAGAACTCGAGCGACGCAGGGCTGAGCATTTGAAGCAGAACGACAAGGTTTTTGAAAAGATGAAATGGAAGGGTGACGATAGTTTGGTATAATGTAAAGGCTCTCGCAAATTCAGGTATATATAGCATTGGCATTGTTGAGCGGAAGGTCTGTAGAATTATGATACAATTTTGGTCAGATGTGATTGCCACGCGCCCAGCAAACGAAACAGCTTATGCGCAACAGGAAGACAGAAGAGGCAGTATGAATAAAGATTCCTGTTCTCTACATGCTTTAATAATAATACACTGACTGAGGTCAATTCCTATAGTATGCACAAATTTGGTCGTTTCGTGTGTGGTTCATTATGCGCGCATGACTTCCAATCCGTGGCCCAACAGACTTCACGAGTATACGCTACAGGAGAATTTCAATATGAGACTGTCGAGCCATCATCGTGCTTTCTCACTGGGAAGCTCTTTGGGAAGTGATGCAGCTCCTTGGGCAATTGGCATCTTGGAGCCGTTCACTGTCTTCACTGCCACAGCAGGTGTTTTCGTAGGAGTCGCAGTGGGCGTTGTTGTACCGGCTGGCGCTGAGATCGCAGCAGCTGGATACCCCGTGGTAGGAGCAGCGGTGGGCGTGGCAGGCGTACCAACACTACTGGCAAGAGCAGAGTTTCCAGTTATCGTGGCAGAGCCACCGGTACCATTGGCAAGATTTTGGTTTGCAGTACCATTGAGGCTTGATGCATGTGGATGCGAAGGATTGAGGTGTGGAGTGTTCGTCTGTATCCCAGGAGAGGGCGATGCGGACATACCTTTCTGCAGTCGCGCTTGATGGAGCAGCTGATTCATCTGCTCTTGACTGAGTCTTTGTCCAGGAGGAATCCTCAGAAGAGCAGGATTTGGCACTTGTCCGTTTGCACTATTTGGTATATTCTTTGTCATTGCCGTTTGTGTACCAGGCCTTGAGGGCATCTGACCGGCCAAAGACGGTCTAGTCATTGCAATCATGCCTCGATTGCCTTGCATGTTGCCGGTCGCACCATTCATGTGCTGAGCATTGGCGACAGCCGCCGCTTGAGCAGCCTGTTGTGCTAGCTGTGCTCGGTGTTGTGTCTGTCGAGCAGCTTGGATCTGCGCAATTTGGGCTTGTGTAGGAGGCTGTCCGACCTTTTGATGTTGTTGCTGCTGGTGTTGGTGCTGTTGCTGGTGCTGGTGCTGGTGCTGCTGTTGTTGTTGTTGTTGTTGCTGCTGTTGTTGTTGTTGCTGCTGCTGCTGCTGCTGCTGTTGCATTAACCTTTGCTGTTGTAGTGCTTGTAACTGTTGATTCTTCGATTCTAAAAAGGCTCTCGCGATCTGTTGGTCACGTTCGAACTTCATCTGAGACAGATGTTGTGGAGTTGGGACGACAGGCGGAGTTTTCGTTGCCTCGGTAAGAGGTTTCTTGGGTTGCGTTGCTTTAGGTTGGTTCTCTCTTTTTCTTTGCACTTTACGCATGGCATCGAAAACACTGAATTGCCGCTGCTTTTTGAGATCGATTGCGTGTAGTTTTTGTAAGGCGGGAGATGGGCTCCGCTTCAAAGACATTGGTGGTCTGGGGGTTCGGACCATGTCGTCCACACGAATTTGTACAGATCTGGCATGAGCACCAGTCAACACTACATCGCCGGACCTAGGATCTATCTGTATCCATCGTTCGAAGCAGTCCCATGGGCTCTTACGATCAGCCACAGAGCATATCGAATTGGACGGTGTCATCGCTTGAGACACAAAATCCCAATTGTATTGATATTCCATGAGCAGATTGAGAAGCATGTCATCAGCTTCAGGCGTCCAAACAATAGCATTCTCCTTGCGATCAATTGCTCGAGTATCGATGTTACTGGGTACAAAGGGTGGTCGCACGGTTAATGCCATCTGCATCGATTTGCGCCTGGCGTGATTGGAGGCTGCGAGGCGTTCAGGCTCGACCTTTGTCATGTCAGAGTCATCTCGATCCATCCTGGAGCGCTTCCTCGGGGACCTGACACGAACCTTGGATTGTACCAGCCAAGACAGGCTGATCAGATCCATGGAATCCGCGGGATCGGAGTATAAGCCATCGGCAGCGGACGGGGGCGCATACACAGGCATATCTAGAATGAGACTCGGACTCTCTGCACCTGCAGGCTCCGCGAAGTAAGCATAGACATCGTCCGAAGCATGGTCGAAAACGTTAGCACTGTCTCCCATTATGGATAAGGGGGGACTATGAACCATTCTGGGAGGTCCTACTTGAGCTCGCTCAGTCGAGTTAGTTTGCTGACCACAAGATGGCAGTACTTCTGACATGATATCATCACTACCACTTGGTGGAGTGGGAGGTTCATAGTCCATTTGAATATCTTTAGCGCCTTTAGCAGAATATTGAAATGCCCGGATTGTCAAGGACGCTCTGTCGGTGGACTCATGCCAATCTTTTACAGCATGGGCCAGCTTGTAAGCCAGTGCTATTTTCCATTTCCTTTCTTCCTTGAAATCAGTTCTCAACCATTTCATCTCATCCAAAACAAAATCCCAATGAGATTTGTGCCTAGGTGCAGTTCTTTGCTTGATTGGCTGGCGCAAGCTCCACATGTTCTCACTTTTTAATCGCTCAATTTTCTCTGAAACAGATATCCATTTTTGTTCAGCAAGAGCTGCTGACCAGTCGGACGTGCTCATGGTTTTGCGAGCGACTTGCACTAAATCCAGCAGAGGATTGGTCTTTGCACTCAGCAACCATGCAGACAGATCGAAATCACTGCTGCGAGCGGCCTGGGCTGGCCTTACTACTGTATGCCTCAACGACTGGATTGAAGAAGGAGCTTGTAGCAATGGTACTTGCAAGCTTGCAAGTTTCTTCCTATCTTCTTCATGACGAATATGTGGTATGCCGAGCAAAGACGCCTTGACAATCTCGGCATCCTCTAGTGAAACATCATCCAATGGAGTGCGATCTGGATCATCTCGACCTTGTTTAAACACAGGTTGCTGTGTATCTTCAATCCCTTGACCGTCGACCTGTTCATTTGTGAAGTTCAGATCAGCTTCTACGGCGATATCCACAGGTTCCACATGCACTTCTGGCAAGCTCTCTTCTTGAAAAAAGCGTCCTCTGCACACAAGTAAGTATCATATTAGCTTTGAGGGTATGTACTTCACTCACTTCTCGAGGTCATTCTCGGCTAAGAAAATCGCAAGGTCTTCCGAGTCTACAACAGCGCGCGCAGCACCCTCCCCTTGTCCATACTCTTGAGGACTTTCAGCATACTTCGAAAGGAAGAAAAGCTCCGTCAAGAGACGTTTGCGACGCGTAAGTATGGCCTGAATCGCGCTTGTGTTCGAAATCAGGACTTTTTCTATTTTTGCCTAATTGTGTTCAAATTTTCGCAGGATTGGATACATCAAAGCTTCTGAAGGGCTTTACAACCATCATTCCATCGTATGAAGTCTGTTAAGGGCCTCTTTTGTTGATTGCGCTGCCTTGAAGACCCTTTGCAAAGTCTTGCAGTCCGGGGTTGCTTGGTGCCTGATACACGTGACATCGGGGAGCTCAACTTTCGATGAGACGAGCTCGACCGTGGTTGATGCCGCTCCACTCTACTCATCATACCCGAGTCTGGAATTGGTCATAGGCGTTATAGCACAGATCAACCTAGCTAAAGATGTCCTGGCGGGAGACAATTGCAGCTTGGTTATAAACTACCTTGTGTGTATCCTTGCTCCTTGGTGGTTCTCGAGCATCATATCGGACCGTTGATCCTACCCATACCACACAACGAAGGTGACCCCAGCTGTGGGACTGGCTACAGGCAATGTATAATCAATATGGTCAACAAACCTCTTACGGCCAGCAAGGACCCATACAACAGCAGCGAACGGGGTTTCAGCGTATGGTAAATCTTCGCTGTGTAACTACTTCTGACCTTTTGTAGCTCAAAGTTCGTTTGGTCAACAACAGGGCTATGGACAACAGATACCGAATCAGACAGGTGAGTAATTGTATGAGACTCCACACTGAAAGCTGACGTTCAGGTCCCTATAATTATCAACAAGGTATTCCGGCACAGGCGACTGGTTATGGTCAAGCTCAACAGAGCGCACAGAATTATGGTCAACCACAGCCAGGATTCCAGCCTCAACAAAATTACATGCCGGTCCAGTCGACAGGCTTTGCTCCCCAAGGCATGTTGTTCCAGTCGCAACCTGGGCCGTTCAACGGAGACAGCCGTCATGAGTTTCTGCCTAATTCCATCAGTGGTCAATCTACGAACACATACCAAGGCTTTTCTGAACAAAGTATGCCGGGACAGCCCTTTCAGCCTATGCAACCTCAATACACCCAGCAGCAGCCGTTCAAACCCAGTCCGAATTCCTCATCAGCACCAGCGGCGCCGCGCCTGAAGCAGCAGAAGACAGGCGCGAATATTCCTGCCACACGCTTAAGCTTTGTCCAAGCGTCTGATCAGCAGAAGTTTGAGCAGCTCTTCGCAAAAGCTGTGGGTCCATACAAGACAGCTTTACCGGGAGATGAAGCGAAGACTATTCTGATGAAATCAGCTTTATCGGCGGACAGATTGTCAAAAATATGGCGCTTGAGCGACACAACACGAAGTGGTCAGCTCTTGTTTCCGGAATTTGTCCTAGCAATGCACTTGTGTAACGATGCGCTCAGGAATGGTCGAATTCCCGATCGACTTCCGGAGAACATCAGTAATGAAGTGACGAGCATGGTGGACTATATTGCATTTGCTGCTGCCGACACATCTGCAGCGCCTGCACTGCAAAACGTCACAAATGCCCCGAATTTCAATACACCACAGGCTCAACAGCAAATGAGCAATGTCAGTCTTATGGCACAATCAATGCAGCCTGCTCAAATGGGCTTCTATCCAGCTAGTACTCCAATGCAAGCTCAACAGACTGGCTACCAACAAATGGTTTCACAGCAAACGGGCTACCAACAGGTGCAACCCCAGCAATTGCAATCGCAACAAACAGGGTTCCAGCAGATGCAACCACAACAGACCGGATATCAATACAATCAAGGCCTACAGCCAGGTCTGACAGGGCTACAGCAGCCAGGCCTGACAAGCATTGGTGGCCTTCCATCCAATCAGGTCCAATCTCAACAAAACTTTGGCGGGCAATTCCCCATGCAGGCACTAGCTACTCAACCCACAGGACGACCTGGCGAGTGGGGATTTGTGCATGCTCCTCGGGATAGCGTACACGGCATGCAAGCCTTGGGTGCTGCCATGATGCCTGGAGCTACTGCAAATCAGGGCCAATTCCAGTTGCCTCAACAATCAAATCAAGTGCAGGTTCCTTGGGCAATCACGAAGGAGGAAAAAGCCATCTATGACACCATTTTCCAAGCTTGGGATAAGAAGAAGCAGGGTTATGTGGAAGGGCCGATTGCAATTGAGGTTTTTGGGTCTTCTGGAGTGGACAGACAGAATCTCGAGCTTATTTGGGCCCTGGCCGACTCGGATGACAAAGGAAAATTGAACACTGACGAATTTGCAGTCGCCCTGCATCTGATATACAGAAAGCTCAATGGATATGAGGTGCCACCAGTTTTACCACCAGAATTGATTCCTCCTTCGACCAAGAATTTTGGTGACTCTATATCACAAGTCAAGACCATGCTTCAGCAAGATGCATCCTCAAGGAATGGCCCAACAAGCTATCTGAAGAATCGTTCTTTCAGGGACAGTAATTCGAACAGAGATTACAGCAAAGATGGCACAGTCTACAAGCATAATGATCAGGATGTTGGTTATGTATCTTCTTCACGCAGAAGAGCTCCTGGCGTCGCAGTCGATACTGGTCGGGAATCTCCACAACTGCAAAACGGCACGCGAGACAGATCACGAGAGCCATCTATTAGTGAGCTCAAAAAGTTGATAAAAGAGAAGGAAGTGCTTTTGCAAGCTATAGATCAACAGGATGAAGGCAGAGCAGAGCACAATTCGACTATTGATCGACACGCTCGACAAGAGGCCGATGACCTCATGAAAGAAATCCGGAAAGTTCAAAGTAAGATAGATCTGCATCAAAACGTGCATCTACTCAGTGGGGCCGAAGAGAAAGAGAAATCGGCTTTACAAAGACAATTGCAAGTGTTGGTGGACACATTGCCTGAGGTCGCTTCCAACGTGCGAAACGTGGAACGCAGAATCCAAGAGGTTCAAATGCAGATATGGAATAAGCAAGATCAAAAAGCAAATCCTGGTGGTACTTCCATTGTCGGCACTGGACCTGGAGGGCAAGTCACAGAAGCAGACAGACGTCGCGCGAAAACCAAGGCTATGATGGCTGCAAGAACAGCCGCTCTGACGGGGCGATCAGTACCCAAGTCAAATGATGACGATTTCGAGGCTGCCGCACAGCGACAAGCTCAGAAGAGCGCAGAACTAGCCAAATTGCGAGATTCGAACGAGCAGATGATCAAAGATATTGAAGAAAGTGCTGAATCACTGAGAACAGATATCGAGACGGCCTTGGATGCCTCTAAGTCGCTTGCAAGTGGCGAGCATGAACGGCGTCGTTGGAATGACGCCGTAGGAGTTGAGCCAGAAATACGTGACTTTATTCATGAGCTTAACAGGAAGCGGCCATCACCTGGTACGCAACATGCATCTTCAGCATCTGCTACTTCCACGACCACAAGTAACAACAATGCGCAGTGGGTGACAGGAACTCCTCGCACAGGCACGACCCCGACCCCTGTCATTGCTAGCGAAGATCGCGCGGCGTACTTAAAACAAGCCGCCGAAGCTCGAATGGCCGAGCGATTGGCTGCGCTGGGCATCCGTCCTACGAAGAAAACGGTTCGTGAGACGACTAAATCTGATGCGCAAGTACTCGCTGATGCCGACTCGCAAAGTCGAGAACGCGTATTGCTTGAAGAACAAGAGAGGCAGACTCAAGAACGTCTCGCGCTGGAAGAGAAGACCAAGAAAGAGGAAGCTGCCCTACTAGAAGCTCAACGACAACAAGCAGTGGAACAACAACGTGTTGCTCAACAGCAACAAGCCGGCTCAAGGGCACAATCGAATCCTACTAGACAACCCGATACGATTAGCAAGACTGTGGACAGTCGGCAAGCTAAACTGGCGCAACTTCGTGCCGAGCGTGAAGCACGCTTAGCAGAGGAAGAAAGGCTCGAAAGGGAGCTCGCAGCAGAAGGATCGTCATCTGATTCTGAACACGAAAGCGTCGCGCACAATGTCAACGGTAGCAGTACCATCACAACGACCAAGAGAGAAGAGTCTTTCAGCACGGAGCCCAGAGCACAACTTTTCGAACCTCAAAACGTCCAGCAAAATGAACCAATCAGGACGGAGCCAAAGACATCTGCTGCTTCGAATAACCCTTTCCACAAAGCAGGAGTTGTTGCTGCTCCAAGTGCACCAGTTCCGACTATTCCTCGACCACCCCCTGCAGCTCCGCTCGTGGTACAGCGCACGAATGCTCCTCGTCCTAAAGTAAAACGGAGCAACTCTGATGATTGGAGCGTAGCATCAAAAGATGATGAGAGTTCCAGCGACGAGGAAGGTCCATCTCCCGCTGACCTAGCTGCCCGTTTGTTTAGCGGCGGAATTGTTCCACAGCGTACAGGTGGTGCGCAAACTCCATTGAGTGTACAAAGGACTGGCGCTGCGAGTAGTCCGGCACCAAGTATGTCAATGCAAGTATGTCGCCTCCAGAGCTAATCATGTAGTGACGAACCAGGGTCTTACGACGCAAAGGTCGACATCGATACCACTACCCCCAGGATCAGGTCCACCGCCGCCACCATTACCACCGACAACTCAAGCTCCCCCAGTTCCCCAGGCCCCGAATGCCCTACCACCACCACCACCGATGCCAGCTCCATCATTCTCTGGCGCACCAGCTGCTGCACCTCGTATGCATGTCTCATTTCCAGAAGTACTTTGCTAATGGTCGTAGCTCTTCCACCGCTTGGAGGGCCTCCACCACCACCACCGCCTGCACCGAATGTAACATCAGCGACCACAGCATCGTCTTCCACATCACCCGCCTTGCCTTCACAAGATCGAAGCGCTCTTCTACAGTCTATCCAAGCAGGGAGAGGGCTGCGGAAGGTTAAGACTGTGGAGAAAGGGGGTGTTTCTGGCGGCCGTGTGCTATAGCATATACAGTAGATTGTTAGGTAGTTAATGCTGCAATTCTATAATCAGGGCTTCGACGAAGTGGAGCTGAACTCTGGTCATAGGTTGAGAATGACAGCTTGAACAGTGTGTACTCAAGTCGCCTCTACCTTGGGCACTAATCAACTCTGAATGACCTCGGGAGTTCGTCCTGTTCCACTGTTCAAGTTTCTCCACGAATCTGCCATGCAACCTTGCAGAGCCCGCAATTTCGACTCCGGCAATTTCCCGCTCAGCAGCGAGGCATACACGGTCTCTACGTATCAACCATGCTCCCTTCAAGGCTCATGCGACGTGCCACGAGTAGTGTCCTTTGTACTGCAAACAGAAGAGCCTACGCTACGAGATCTTCCGCAAATCGGAAACCTCCGAGTACACTAGCCTTGATCGCAATACTCGGTCTTGGATTCACAGCATTCGCATACGTCTCCAAGCAGCAGGCTTCCGACCCTGCAATCAACCGAAAGGGTAATCAATTCTCCAAAGCAGGGGTAACGCCGACTCCAGAAGGTATGGCGGACCAGAAAGCATCTCAAGCAAGACTCAACAAGGGCGGTAGCAACCCTACATTCGATGACTCCAAAGTAAGTGTGCTTTTCGTTCTAGGTGGACCTGGAGTCGGCAAGGGAACGCAATGCCAAAAGCTCGTCGACCAGAAGGGCTTTGTGCACTTATCGGCAGGCGACTTGCTTCGCGCGGAACAAAAGCGCGAAGGCAGTCAGTATGGTGACATGATTAAGCAGTACATCACGGAAGGCAAGATCGTCCCTATGGAAGTTACTGTGGCACTACTCGAGAATGCCATCCGCGAGGAAGTCGACCATGGCAAGACGCGTTTCTTGGTGGATGGGTTCCCGCGAAAGATGGATCAGGCCATCAAGTTCGAAGAAACTGTGTGCAAGTCCAAATTCACAATCTTCTTTGATTGTTCGGAGGAGACTATGATGAAGCGACTACTGAAGAGGGGCGAGTCCAGTGGACGTGATGACGACAATGCTGAATCAATCAAGAAGAGGTTCAAGACATTCAAAGAGACCAGTATGCCGGTTGTGGAGTACTTTGAGAAACAGTGCAAAGTGGTGAAGATTAATTGTGAAGACAGTGTAGAGGATGTCGCGAAGCAAGTCAGCAAGGCAGTAGAAGAGAAGGCATTGAACTAGACAATGTAGTGAGTTTCCAATGTAAAATTTGCTAGAGAAACGTCGTGACAGGAGTTTTGTCACTATGTAGCTCGATTTCAGGCTCCGCAAGACCAAGCAAGTGATCATGAGAGCCATACAACCATGCCTACAGGCCGAAAGGAGAGCTTGCAATTATCTTCTTGAAGAATTCACGATACCCCTAGAGAAACTCCTCCAATCGTACTCGTTTTATCATGGCAGGGACTTGGCAGTCTCGTGTGTCGGTGGTCGTCTTGGACTGGGATGAAACCATCACTGTCGAGGACACCATGTCCATCCTCGCCAAAGCCACCAATGATCCACCTCGCTGGCCAGAATTTGTAGATGCCTACATCGAGGACATGGAATCCTATGAGAGTTCTTTCGGTACGAGGACTACCTTACAAGATCACTTCAAGTTTCTTGCTGGTTTGTCAGAATGTGAGTACAGAAGTGTTGCTCGAATCGAACAGGCGTGTGTCTTCAAAGGGGTCACGCATGAGGATATACAGCGTGCTGCTGCCATGGTGCAAATCAGGCCTGGATTCAAAGACTTTTCAAATGGACTTTCCACAAAAGTGCAGAGAGAGATATTAAGTGTCAATTGGTCCTCGGAATTTATACGCAGTGCCTTGGCCAGAGCTGTCGAGGCAGAACCTTGGATTATCACGGCAAACTCGATCGAATTTGATGCTGCTGGCAGTGGCACTGGAGGTGTCTCGAAAGACAAGGAGGGTGGAATCAGAACGGGATTAGACAAGCTCAGAATCTTGGAAAGCAGATTGAACGTATGCCATGACCAAGACGGACTGCTGATGTACATCGGAGACAGCAATACTGATCTGCCTGCACTTTTGGCAGCAGATATCGGTGTCATCTTTGGTGACAACAAGTCTCTGCAAGAAAATTGCGACAAGTATGATCTTAAAATTTTGTCGTTCTCAGATTTGTCTGATCAGCAACACTATGGGAAGGAAGAGAACGTCTTGTTTAGAGTGCGGAGATGGGACGAGATTGTCCTCAATTGAGGTCGACTCGTTTATTCAACAACTTATAAGCATTTTCCCACACAAACGACGAGTAGTATGAGTGGTAATTGGACACGTACTTTACCGGAACATCTAGAGGCTGATATCAATGAAAAGGCAGCTCAAGGTAGAGAGGCAGAGAGTGCTGCGTCGCAATTCCAAGGCTGTTATCCAGATGGACTACAAATTTAAATCATGTGACTCGTACGCGTGATCATGCGCCTTAGACGGAGAGGCAGGGATGACGAGACTCCGAAGCTGCCAGAGAGAGGGCGATCTCAATCTCCATATGGATTTTGCTTCCTAATATCATCCCCAGTCCCAAGAAAATTCTCGCCCCAAGAATGACACTACTAATGATGGGGATGAATTTTGCGAATGATGGAGCATGAAATCCTGACTAAGACTAACGAAGAAAGTCTTCCGGTGCTGCAGCAGTACATTAGCGCCGAGCGATGCATTTCTGTGGTGGCTGCAACCCAATCCCACTGATGGAATCCATTAACGGGAAGAGTCTGAGGGTACCAGGACATCATCCAACCTTGGACACTGTAGCGAGCGACCTTGGAGAGGCCCTTCCATGCGCACGGAAGTTCGGAGGCCGACGTCGAATGAAACCTTCCGCGGATCCAAGGATGAAAAAAAAAGGATGGAAGTTCTGTGTGAGGCCAGGATGACGGAAGGGGCTTCGCTCGAAACGGAAGCTGGAAGGTCCGATTCATTCTACTTTCCACTCACTGGAAGAGGAATTTGGAGTCACCCGATCAGCTCCCTTCCCTTCCCTCACAACTGACAGCCTCTCCACCTTCTTCCTGCCTGTCACCTTTCTTTTTTCCCATCTCAAAGTTACCAGTCTGGAACGTTCCCACACTTCCAGGTATCGTCTACAGAGCAATAGGTCAGAAGAGCACGCACGAATGTCGACGTCTTCGGAGGCAGGCACTGCCGTAGACCGCACGGCCAGAAAGAACTATGCAGTGGATGATGCATCTCCAGGCGGCGCACGCTTTGCTAAGGAAAAGATCACCTTCAGGGTCATCTTGCTCTGTATTCTCGCCTC
The DNA here is from genome assembly GCA_005281515.1 of Taphrina wiesneri. NCBI lineage: Eukaryota > Fungi > Ascomycota > Taphrinomycetes > Taphrinales > Taphrinaceae > Taphrina > Taphrina wiesneri. Next base: position 145,939 of record RHGK01000021.1, read on the forward strand.
GATGGGAGGATTCATCTTTGGTTACGACACTGGTGAGATCAGTGGTCTAGTCGCCATGCCCGACTTCATCGATCGATTTGGAAGCAATGGAGGCTTCAGCAATGTTAGAGAAGGACTCATTGTCAGTCTTTTGTCAGTCGGATCACTTGTCGGCGCACTCAGTGGAGGTCCAATTGCCAATGTGCCGGTCGTTGGTCGCAAAGGTGCAATCATGATAGCCTGTATCATATTCATCGTCGGTACTGTCATACAGATTGCAAGCGTCACTTCATGGGTGCAACTCATGGTCGGTCGTTTTGTGGCAGGATTAGGTGAGCCAGATGCCACAGCAGCGAGTCTACCGAACTAACAACACAGGTGTGGGTCAATTGTCTGCCATTGTTCCAGTCTATCAAGCAGAATCAGCACCTAAGCAGGTTCGTGGTACTCTGACCGCTACCTATCAATTGTTCATCACGTTCGGTATCCTGGTGGCATATTTGATCAACTTTGGTACTGTCAAGATTGATGATGGCAATTCGCCAAGCTGTTGGAGAATCACTATCGGTATTGGCTTCATCTGGCCCGTCTTCCTGTTTCTCGGTATGCTCTTCATGCCTGAATCTCCTCGATTCACACTTCGTTGTGGCAATGAAGATCAATGCCGAAAAGATATGGTCAAAATTAGGGGTGTACCGGCGGATGATCTTGCTCTGAACTACGACATTGCTGAGATGAAAGAGGCCATGGCGATTGATTCCAAATTACCGCACGGCTTAGGTGAGATCTTCCGGGGCAAACCCAAGGTCCTGTACCGTGTCATTCTAGGGTTCTCGCTGCAGATGTTTCAACAACTGACTGGTGCCAATTACTTCTTCTACTATGGTACAACAATCTTTCAAAGTATTGGAAGTCCGAAGAATCCATATGTGACTTCAATCATCCTTGGCGCAGTAAACTTTGGTTGTACTTTCGGCGGGCTGTACGTTGTGGAGAAATTCGGACGACGAAGGGCTCTCATCCTTGGTGGTATCGGAATGGCAGCTTCTTTCCTTGTGTTCGCTTCTGTCGGTTTTAAACTCGTCGTTCCTGGAACACAGGACGCTCATGGTCAGGGCACACCTACCAAGACGGCTGGTTATGTCATGGTTATCTTTGGCTGTCTCTTCATCCTGTCCTATGCCACGACATGGTAAGTTGCCAATAAAACTGTACTGACATTCTTCTGACAAAATTAGGGCCCCAGTCGTTTGGACAGTCAATTCCGAGATGATGCCCTCACGTGTACGAGCCTTGGCTGTTGGTATCTGCACAAGTGGAAATTGGTCCTGGAACTTCCTCCTATCTTTCTTCACACCTTTCATCACTAATGACATTGGCTTCAAGTATGGTTACGTTTTTGCAGCCTGTTCTTTAGTGGGAGCAGTAGTCGTCTACTTCTTCCTTTACGAAACCCGTGGATTGACTCTGGAACAGATCGATGAGATGTACGGCACAGAAGGACTCAAGCCGTGGCAGTCGTCCTCCTGGGAGCCTACTGACCACGAGGTTTTGTACAAGCAAAGGAAGGAGATGCTAAGTGAGACGGAGCAATACAAACGAGACCAGCGAGGCGCCGGTGAGGAGCAACATGTCGATTATGTTGAGAGATCACGACGAGGCGATGGCAACGAGGAAAGCGTACCTGGGTTCCGCAGTATGGCCTAAGCGGCCCGTACATTCCCATGTCTGGTTGACAGGATAATAATGAATATGTATGGAGTAGCGAATAGTCCGATCAGGGATTCAAAGACTCTTGCCCAAGTGATCTTGATAGAAAGCCTACGATATCGACCGTTTCCAGGTCGGAATGAACGAGTGATCCGTGGATCTATCGGGAGGGAAATGAAAGCGGGCCGCACGAACCTTTAAGAGCTACCCGAGCGTCCCCCTTGCTGTCTCGCATGGACTGACTGACTTCCAAGATTCCACGGTGGATGGATGGATGGATGCCAGGTGGGCGAGCAAGCAGCTGAGCAGAGCACCTGAACCCACCGCCAAGGACTCAGCCTTCTCATATAAACATTTCATCAAGCTCGCGTCTACCAGGACATTACCTACCCAGGGAAGCAAAAAAGAATACTTCAGCTGGCTTCGAGTCAATTTTATCCTTCTCTCGAGTCTATCCATAATCTACCCATGAATTACGCCAATGTCGCTCGTGACGCTCTTGCGAATGTAGGAAACAACTTTGCTCAGATCCGCACCAGTGATCGATTCGCCAACCTTCGACCAGTCCAAGAGTGTATTGTCACTTGTTCGATACTCATGAGATCTGAGGCTGACATCTGGTAGTCCTTGATGTACGACGCATTTCGAAACCAAGTGGACTGGGAGAGATTCAGCAGCGCATATCCTACAACTTGGGTCGATATTCATCTAATTATAGCGTCATCTTTGCGCTCCTGGCGCTTTACGCACTCATCACGAACCCACTCCTACTCTTTGTCATTGCTCTTGCTGTGGGTGGTATGCTTGGAATTGGCAAATTGGCTGGCGAGAACCTCACTATTGGGTATGTTTCCGCTGCAACATTGGCTGATCGTGCATTGACATGATAGGCCTATCGATCTGACCACGTCACAACTTTACACAGCGCTAGTTTGTGTCTGCGTCCCTCTCGGTTTCCTTGCGTCGCCCATCTCGACAGTCTTCTGGCTCGTTGGTGCTAATGGTCTTGTCATTCTCGGACACGCTGCTCTCATGGAACCACCTGTCGAAGTAGGAGCTACCGTGCCGAACATTACAGCTTGCTAATATGCTATAGTCGCAATTCGAGGAGGTCGGACAACAAGTCTAAGTCTAGTATATTCGGCACGATGAGATTGTCTATAAACGATAACCATCTCGTACTATCCATGTCAAGACTACCGCGATGACAAAAGTTCTCGGTTCCCCGTGAAAACCTTTAGATTTTTGCGGCACATCATTTGTGCTGCTCAGCTATGTTATAGATGACATCCGCAATGATCAAGATGCCAAGGTCATCTCCTGCAGGTATACGGAAAAGTATTTCAGCAAGCGCGCTCTAGTGATTATATGATTTTGACCTCGATCGTGATTCGTAATATAAATGCCATGGCAGGCTATGGTATCAAAACTATCCCAAGAAATTCACCACCGCGAAATGTAATACCACACTGCTAAATAAGAAGTCTGCAAAAGCTCTTACACGTCAGCGTCGAAACCCCAGTATTTAAAGGTGTGCCTCACCTTTCAGGTGTGATTTTGGGAAACTCTGTTGCATTGGCAATGTTACATTGACTCCTCAGGCCGGCTAGCACTATCAGACCCTGAGCTGTTCGTTCCGAGGGGTCCATGACTTACCAGCCAAGACAAATTGCCCGACAGTGGCTATGAATCCAGACAGAAAGGCATTGAATGGGTAGTTGCCGACGAGAACACAGTAAGCGAATTGCACGACGCCTGAAAAGACGAGAAAGGCCATGAATGTGTCAATTAATTTCAATGATTGTGGTGTGCTTTTCTGGTACGAGTTCCATATGTCCTTGACGATGGTAGAGTATGCGAACGCATCGGCCTTCACTTTGGATGTTGTCGTTGTCGTCCTCGATGTGGCTGTAGTCGTAGAAGTGGACTCAGGGTCATCTATGGTTGTGGTCGTGATGATGGGAGGTTTCGTGGCAGTCGTTGTTCGTTTCGAGGGAGCCATCGTGCGGTCAAGTCGGTCAAAGTGTCTAGTCAGTATTTGCTCCTGTCAAGTTAGACCTGTTCCGGTGATACTAGGATGTTATAGCTTTTGATACTGACTGTGTTGTAGCTGTAGCAGTTGGTGCTGGCAGCGCGTTAGTGAAATGGGCGTGTGCTGTTCCAGGCAAGTGCACCCGTGATGCCAACATTGGTGTGGAGCCAAGTCGAGTTTCATGTAAAATCGACGCTGGAAGCTTCATACTCAGCAAATGTATGTCCTGAGTACAAGATGATTCAAAGCTCCAAGGACATCTTGTGATGCATACGAGACTCTAAGAATACATACTTGAGGGTCATGGATTTGACTACAGACTTTAGAACGATAGCTGCGACATATGGCAAGGACACCAGCATACCTCGGAGGAAGGAGGATTACAAGCCCGACATGTATCTGGCAGAAGCGTCCAGACTGGTAATTCATACATGACATGTCACAATTCAAGTTCTTATACTGTGTAGTATCAGCAAATGTTACAGCTCCAACAATATCTGGAAAAGACTCGTAAAGCATACTTGAGCAATAGCAGTACAGCGTCAAAGAGCCATGTCAGAAGCCTGAAACACGGCACAATCACACAATCAGAGGAGATACAGCATTTGACCGATACACAGAGAGATGAGATTGATTATGAGGTCAAGGCAAACATCAGAGAAGCAGCATGTCGTGTCAAGGAATTGGAAAATCTCGAAGCGAAGCGTCGTAAGGCCATAGACGAGTCGACTTCCTTCTTCAATCGATTGTTGCCGAATCTCGAAGAGAAGGCTCGCAACGATCTGCTTGCAAGTCACCGCGCCAGTGTCACTTGGTATTTGAACAACAAATTATTGGCCATCAGCCAACGACATGCCGATATAAAAACCATCAGACTTAGCCGCGAAGAGGAAAAGCGACTCGCGATACATGCCAATACATCAAGATCTGCACCGGTGTATGCATATGACCTAAATGACGATGAACCAATAGACACTGCTGCGGAGACTGATCGCGCAGTCAGGGAGACTTTATTGTCTGCAGAACAACTCCAGGAATTCGAGTCGGAGAATGGCCAGATTCTACAGGAATTTGAGAACCAAGTGACACAGATCCGCTCCGTCCAGACCAAACTAATGGAGATTGCCGAGTTGAGCACTGAATTGCAGCAACACTTGGCTAGTCAGACGGAGATGACTGATCGCCTGATGACTGAGGCTGAGCAGACCACCTCGGATGTCACCACGGGGAATCAGCAGTTGACAAAGGCAAAGAGACGGAACAAGACGATGCGACTGTACATTACCACCATCTTCTTGGTTCTCGCGTTCACGCTTCTCTTCCTCGACTATTATGCTTCCTGATTGGTCATGGACTAGTATCATGTATAATACACGCATCTGTGCATCGAACTAAGTGTGACGGTATGTGTTGGGTCGTAATCTTCCTATAGTACACACTTATCAATGACAACATGTGCCCAACGAGTTGTCTTTTCCCTTCGAACAAGCGCAGCGCAGTGATTGTACGGTAGGGATCGATTGATGGTGGCTGCGGAACTGCCGCTCTCCACTCTCCACAGAAAAGTTGTTGCGGTCCATGACGTCCTTGTACTTGTAATTGTGTTTTAAGTCTACTATTGTAGTACCGGATTAGTCAAAAACATTGTGCTCAAACTTGATAAATCCTTTCAATGTCTTTCTCTCAGACAAGGTACGTTGGCTACAAAGCCGCAACCTGAGTATAGCCCTCATCTGATAGCATAACTCTGCCCCCGAGGTCAAAGGGCTTCTACATAATCACGAATGAAATAGTCAAGGCGGCACCAATCTCGCAATACAAGGTTGGACTGTGCAACATCTTCCTACTGCATACCAGTGCAGCAATCACCATCAACGAGAACTGGGACGCCGATACACGACTAGATTTGTCTGATGCTATGGATCGAATAGCGCCGGATCACACCAAAGAGCTCGGACCAACGGAACTGTATCGACACAACGCAGAGGGTCCGGATGAGTCAGTCTTACTCTTCTAAAGCGTACTGTTGCTGATTCTATCGTAGTATGCCATCACATATCAAGAGTTCTCTATTGGGCGCAAGTCTGACTGTACCAATCAAGGACGGCAAATTGGCGCTCGGGTAAGGACACATGTCAGTGATGACAATCAGCTATTGACTTGTGTAGACAGTGGCAGGACATTCAACTTGCAGAATTTAGGGCGATGAAACATCAGAGGCGGTTGATTGTCACTATACAAGGTGAAAAGAAGTGACTAGAGATGATGTGAATATGACTGCACTTCTATAATTATCAATATGAATTCGGAGGTCGTGTTCAGATGAGCTTCCGGTACTTTATCGTTGTATGTGTGTATGTCTATAGCTTTCAAGATATCAAGATTGTACTACCTTTTCATTATAATCTTAATATTTGTACTGCAGTCCATGGAAGAAACTTCGTGGCGGCTTACGTTTTACGGGGTAATTTGTGGCCACAGAGTCAGTTCCTCCTTCTCAAGTACAAATCCCACGATTAATCTTGCCATCATCAATCATCCAATAGCCTCGACTTCTGGTACAGGTAGTCGCGCTTCCTTCCTCCAATCATCAACACAGCAATCGCACTCGCCATATGTCGCTGAGCTGGACCACCTCGACAGGGTTTGCACAGGGTCCGACGCCTGCGAGCGATGATGAACATTTCACCGCTTTCCCATCAGTCACTTCTCAATTGACCTCCTTTACACCTGTCAATGGCACCCTGTATCTTTCGACATACCGAGTGTTGTTTGTAGAGTCACCAAACCCAAGCCAAGTCATGGAGTCTGTGCCGTTGAAGCAGTTGAACATACCACTTCAACGATGGGTCAATCCAACGATTGGTCAGCCTTGGTTCGGACCGAATTACTATGAGGGAGAGATTCGACCCGTGCCTGGCGGTGGACTGCAACTAAGTGGCGGCATCATACTGAGGGCAAAGTTCATCTTCAATGAAGGAGGAATAGAAAAGTTTCACAAGGCGCTTGAAGCTGCTTTTGCCACAGCTCGAGAACGACACCGCAACCGTGCGGCTGGGCTACCTGAGGACGAGCTGCCTGTATACGAGAGTGTGGGAGAAGGAAGTGGCATACCGCCCACCTACGATTGAGACATTGTGCATCACTGTTCTATATTGTTTCGAGACGACCAGCTCGTTGTGCACTACGACTAAACAGCTGCTAGAGAAGCAAAGCCAGCGAAAAGACCGAGTGCGTTACCTATACTGGCTCCTCCAAGGACACGCCATAATAGTCTTGGATTCGTCTGTTTGCGCGTCGCTGCCCATGCCGCGCCAAGTACTGACCCACCCACAGTGGTCAGATCGGTCAAGTTTTGGGTCTGATTGTTCAAGAGTCTCCAGCTTCGATCTTGCCATTCGATTTCGTCCTTTCCCGTCATTAGACCATTCAGTGCGAAAGCCAAGCCGACCGCGCCGGCCAATGATCCATAGGCGGCGCTCTTCAGCATGCTTAGTCTGTAAGGTGTGACGCGAGACAGGGCGCCGAGTCCAATGCCCAAGACTGCGCCGCTCGAAAGGCCTCTGCCGATGACGTGTAGCGTCAGGATGTTGTGCGCGTTGGCCTGGTCCTCTGCGTAGTCATTCTGATGGAAGATGTGATTCATGGTTATGTAGTGTCGTGATTCGTTCAGTTGCGTAGCGTCTGTCTGACTTGTAGAGTAGATGTATACGTCTGCAGCTGGAACAGACGATCCGAAGATTGCTGAAGTGTGTGTATGTATGACCAGGGATTGCGCCTGTTATCTACACTTTTCCCCACACTGAGTCTGACGCTTCACACAATCCATCGGCTCCGATCAACCAACAAACCAACGGATCCACTCTGTCTCCTTCCACCCACAGCATCCGTGCAGTCACCAGCAGGAATCATCAACAGTGGATTCTTCCTGTATCTTCTGGCACAACCCATCAAAATTGCAATTCCATAGAAACAACGAAGAGTGCGAATCTGTTTGAGGTTTTAAGCTTCCATGGAGTGCAGCTGATTGGTCAATTCGGTGCCGCCCACTCGGTGATTCCGTACCGATGATGACTCCGATTCGTTTCAACTCGACTTTTGACTCTTATGACTCTTGTTGAGTTGTGTCCTCGTCGACCGATACTAGGCTCAAATCGCCACATACAGCGTTGCACTTGGAGCATCAGTGGAGAGAGAGAGAGAGAGGAACAGAGAGTGGATCGATCCTGTGGATTTATGGTAGATTCCGACGACCTGAGCCAAGACATGAAGGCTCTAGAAGTACTCAAATCTGCTTCGGGCTCATTGAGTCAGGCGACAAAGTCCTTGATCATCCTTGACTCTGTATGCTGTCGAAAGCCCGCCCATCTATCTACACCACTGACGACGGATAGTCCTTCAATCCGCCTCACCGTGCTCATCTCGCGATGATTCGAAGCGCACTGGAGACACAACATGAGCGCCCAGCTTCTGTGGTACGTCAAATTGTCAAGAACGGTATGATACGATATACTAATGATAGCTCCTCATGTATGCCACGAAGAATGCAGACAAGGACAGTAAAGGACCGGACGAGAACAAGACTCGAGTGGAACTGATGCAGGCATTCTCGAAGAAAGTGTCCGAGTACTGCGATACACATATTTGCTTGACCAAGCACCCTTACTTTGTGGTACGTCATGCCTCTCTCACACCCACGTTGGACGAATGCCAACGGTATGTAGGACAAGTTTCATGCAGTCCGGGAGGAAGTGCCGGCGGCTAAGCAGATATACATTGTTGGCTACGATACCTTTGTGAGAATCCTGGACAAAAAGTACTACCCCAATCAAGACCTCTCCAAGTCTGGTCTAGAGGACTTTTTCGCCCACGGAAAACTTTTGTGCGCGATGCGCGAGGACGACAAGTGGGGAAACTCGTCCTCGCAAAAGCAGCACGTTCAGAGATTGTCGGCGGGACAAGTCGACGGTGTCCCTGCGCACTGGGGCAAAAACATTGACCTTTTGACGTTGAAGGAAGACGATGCGCTCGGTGTATCGTCTTCGATGATCAGAGAGGCGGTGAGCGCAGCTGACGAGGCAACGTTGGCAAAATACCTGACGCCAGAAGTTCGTCAAGTCATTAGGGAGAAGAGTCTGTATGGGGGAGGTGGAGGAGGGGCGGCAGCTGCAGGTACGAATGAAATCAAGTTTCCATATCTGACTCGTTCACACGTCATGAATTGCAGCTTTTCGCTGTGGCATGCCAAGTATAAACACATCTCGCCGCGTGCGAGGGTGATTAAACCATTACCGCCGGCATTCATCCAGTACCTGAACGAAGACGGCCTCATGCTGCCACAAGACTCGCGCACCCTGAAGAAATTCGAGGAACTGCATTCCGATTCCGAGGGGAGCGACTTTGAGGACGAGGGATTCGAGGACGAAGATCCAACGGACGCGTTCAAGGACTTGCACGACACCATCGAACGAGAAATCAGGGCGCTGGGTGGTGCAGTGGTGCCTAAACTGAACTGGTCGACACCAAAGGACGCCCTGTGGATCACGGCTGACAAGACGCTGAAATGTACCTCCCCCAACGACATTTACCTGCTCCTCAAGTCTTCCGACTTTATCGCACACGACCTGGAACACGCATTCGACGAGTGTGTCGGTCCGGTGATGGAACCGCTCGTGACGAGTGAACATGAATTAGTCCTCAAAAAATGGTTCAATGCGCAACCGAGCATGGAATTTCGCTGTTTCGTCAAGGACGCACGACTCGTTGCCGTCTCTCAACGCGACGCGAATTATTACGACTTTCTCGAGTGTCAAAGTGGACAGATTTCACGACTTGCCGAGACTCTACACCGCACTCACCTCTCCCCCTCCTTTCCAGACCCACACTGTAAGCCCGACTCTGTCTAGTACTACTGGTGCTGGTGCTGATGATCGTGATGATGGACTGATGCCCGTAGTCGTGTTTGATATGTATGCTTCAGTGGAACAGGACAAGGCGTGGATCATGGACATCAATCCCTTCTCACCCAGCACCGACCCGCTCCTGTTTTCCTGGGACGAGGTACTCGATAAACAAGGTGACGGGCCGGCCGAGTTACGGTTAGTCGCCAAAGGTACCGTCATGAATGGTGGACCGGAGTATAGTGCGCACCGCGTGCCGCTTGAATTAGTAGAGTCCAGCGATGGCGTGGATCCCATCACGTTTGCAGAGACGTTTCAGAGGAAATTGGCCACGGCGGTGTTTGATTCCTGATGAATACGTGCATACACAAAAACTATATGCATACGAATGGAAAGGATTAATGCATGATGATGATGATGATGATGATGATGATGATGATGATGATGATGATGATGGTTATGATGGCTGCATCTTGGCTCCTTGACCTCCCATTCCAGAGGGAACATGATTCGCGGCCCTCATGACGTCGTTCAGCGTGTCCTTGACTTGTTGCTCGGCTCTGTCGTCCACGACTTCCTGTAGACCAGCCAGTTGATCCATCATCACGGTGTCCTCTAGTACTGATCTGACTGCCGCCTCTATATTATCCGATTCCGTGACTGATTTGCCTTCCTTCAGTGCTTTCTGTTTCGCGGCAGCAGCCTTTTCATTGATATGTGCCGCCCTAAGAGCGGCGAATCTGGCGTCCTTCTCGGCCGGTGACTCCTGCAGTACTTTTGCATCCTTAGTGATCTTGTCTTCCACCTTGTTTTGCATCTTTTGCCATGGTTGCAGAGTCTCCTTTTGAATTCGATCTTCCTGAGAGAATATCGGGAATATATGGGCTTCGGTATTGAATACAATCTCATCCAATCCTAAGGCTTTTTCGTCCTTTTCATCTGCAAAGGTCAGGAAGAGATATTTCAGCGTCTCGGCCAGCCAGAAAGACTCCATGTTGTCTCTGGCTTCAGGGGTCTTCTGCATCACGTTTTCGATGGAGGTGTAGCCCTGGTCTTTTCCGACGTGCAAGTACTTCTCGAACGCTATAAAGATCAACCACGCCCATTCGCGGTAGATATCGTCCCTGGTAAGTCTCCACATGATAAACAGACTCTCGACAGTTTCTGGACGCATCAAATTGTGTCGATCACGGTCATGAATATGAATGTCGGGGGACAATGAAGTGGTACTTGGTTCGTCAGGATTGTCGTTGAAGAAGACGATTTCGGGAGCCAATCCAGTCGTCGTGCAGTTGTACATCTCGTAGCAAGACAATGTCAGTTCCTTTGCCAGTTGCATATCTTCGTCTTGAATGGTGGACCACCAAGACTGTCTTTGAGCTTCGCGGTATGGCAGACCACGAGTCGCCCCTAGTGCGAGCGTTCCAGGCAGAAAGCAAACCAAGTGATCCATCTTTGGGTCAAGTGGAGACGCGATGCCAGCATGCTTCTCGCCTACGTACGTGAGACCTTTCGGATAACTCTTGGCAACCAGATGTTTCTTGATTCCTGCGACGGACTTCTCATACTCCTCCTTGTAGGCCGGATTCTCTACCATAAGCCATTGCTTGGCTAGGTACTCGTAGTAGCTATCACCACGGCTTCCGAGCCTGATCTCACTTCCCTGGTAGTTTCCTGAATCTGTTTGCACAAAAATTGGCACCAGCCCTCCTTCGGGCTCGTTCTGCCTTAAACGTTCCATGACTTTCTCTGACGCCAATGCATATTTTGAATCTCCTGCAGCGTGGCTCAGGAACTTCATCTCCAACTGTAGTGTAGCGACCTCGGCCGTGCTAGATGCGCCCATATCCTCATGATTCGGTACACCTTTCTTGGTTCTCAGGTTCACGGACGCTGTCGGTATTCCACTTTTAGTGTCGTAAGCACCAAGCAATCTATCGCCTAGATCCTTGGCTTTCTTCAGATAAGCACCATCCTGACTCAAGTGATATATGGACAAAAGTCCTCCGAGCATTCTTATCGTTGTTTCAAACACACTAACCTCAGCATCGACATCGAACGTGTGCTTCGTGAGAACCCAGTCTCGGGCCTCAGCAAGAGGTTGTTGCAAATCCATTAAGTGCATAGTGTCTAGAGCATCAATAATTATCCAACCCATACCGCCAGTGATCATATTCTTTCCTGTCTTGCTCACTGGATGAAATTCATCTTTGCCCCACGCTGATCTCGTGTAGGCGCCCCATGACTCCAGGAAAACAGAACGTATACGTGCTTGCTTTGCAGAATTGCTCAATGTTGTCACTCCACTTTCCTCTCGGAGTTTCTCTGCTTTTTCCGAATCCAGGAATGACTGTGAAGCTGAAGCACTGCGAAAGTAGAAGAACACGAGTACGAGCAAGGCAATGCCAAGTATGGGGTATCTTCTTTTTCGATAGAACGGACCTCTAGCTCGAGGCACGCCTCCATAGAACGGTTTGTCCTTTTTAGCATACCAGGTCTTCGAATCGGAGTCCCGCCTATTCCTATATGTGGTTGGTATGCCATTCATTGAGAAGCTCATGGCTCAAACTTGTCCACAAGAGTGGCGAGTGTCGCTGATACTATACCAATGCCCCGCTATGTGATAGTCGCGGTGACTGTAATCGAAGCGAAAGCAAAGCTAAATCAATGATTCTACTTGTTGCCGATGGTGCTCAGGCGACCACAGACATACAGAACTGGTTTCGTGGAGGCAACGATAACGTTATAACGTTAACATTGTATGGCTGCCAGCCAAGGATATCGATCGTACGGTACATTTATGAAAAGCCACTTGCAACTGTGGCACATCCACCAAATCTGGAACATGGAGAATTTATATATATATCAATTGGACATGGAATGGCATTTCTACTTGTACACGAATCACGAGGTCATGCATCGCGCATAGACGAGAAAAATGACCCCGAGGACAACGTAATCCTGAGTATTAGGGTGCTAGGCTTGGCGAGCTGATATATGACGTGTAAGATCGTCAAGGTCGGATATGTTCAGTTGCCAGATACTCAAATGCTTCTGGACGAATACTACGCGGCTTTGGAGATCCAAGTGCGAGACACGCCTCATCAGACGAAAGACTTTTTAACGCAATCAGAAGCGGTAGATGCAATGACCGGTGTATGGCTTGCCTACCAAGACGAGTTGGCAATTGGCTGTGTAATGCTGCGGAATATGTCTAAAGATGAATTAAGCATGGCAGGCCTCTCCCAAGATACTGTTGCAGGAGAGATCAAGCGACTTTTCGTCCGGCCAGGCTATCGTGGCAAGCGTGTAGCAGATTTACTTGTGAATGAAGTTGAAAGTTTCGCCATCAAGCATAATATCAATTGGCTTTATCTTGACTCCAAGGACGATCTTTATGCAGCAATTGCCCTCTACAAGCGACATGGCTACACAGGCTGTCAGCGTTACAACACCAATCCTCAAGCAACTGTCTTTCTGCGCAAAGAACTATTGCACGAATAGTGAAGAAGATGAATAAAGTCGGCCCAAGTAGCCAGCGAGAATGGGTACTGCATGAACGCGGGCGAACCCTAAGCTGGAAGGATTCTTCATCGCGTTGACTTGGTTATACCGCATAGATAGATGCTAGACGGACCAAGGATGTACAAGCAATTGATAAAGACTATAGAAGCTAACCTGCAACACAGGCACAGGACCTTTGATCTGTACTCGTGCCCAAAGAGCCATGCATCAGCTCATCATTATCCTGCTGAGCATTGGCAATTGATAGTATCTGAAGTCAGGAGTCTTGAGCGGCCCATTTGCCATAACATTACAGCCGAAAAATGCTCGGGTGTTATTCCAAAATCAACGAACTGCTAAGTATCTGCCGGGAAATGCCATCATTTGGACATGATTAAGCTCCCATGTCGGCTCGATCGTCATGCAGTTATACATAGTTCATCATAAGAACCACTCACATACAGACGATTGACCAAACGCCGTGGTCTACAAGGTACAATGGAAGTTTGTCGCTGTGAAGTGTCCGTAACTGGCGACAAGAGCCTCACTATGCATATCTGCGATGTGCGCTTAGAACGTCTTCATCGCCCTTTTTTATCCCAAGGGTATGTAGAATGGGCTGCACTCGCTGTCCGATCCATGAGTAAATAGCCTTGATCAGACTGCCAGCTCTTTTGCGACCTTCGGTTATGCCATAGCTCGAATTTTGTCTGGAGAGTGGAGTAGGCGTGTTTGGAGTGGAGGTAATCGAAGGTAACATGTTATCGCCAGCGCTGAGTGACACAAATAGAGAGAATGGTACTAGCCATACACAGATGCCGAAGAAGCTCGCAACTTGTCCAAAGGTCACCTGCTTTCGTTCTTTTTGCATTTGTCCAAATGCTCGGAACCAGAAGTAGTGGTTGACGAAGACAAGCACACATGCTGAGATGAATCGACCCGAATCAAGTTGAATTACAGGAAATGTTTTGAGGTTTGAGAAGTATATCGCGTGACTACCAAGGCTGAGGAGGACTAGATACCAAGGGAGCCCGTCTGCTATGGACACCACGAGAATTCCACAGACAACAAATATAGCATATCTGATACATTTTTTCGAGAAAGATGCGTGCTCTTCCACAAATTCAGACACGTAGTATAGCCCAGAAGCGATTGACAGCGTGATGAGAACGAACGCGAGAAGCCCGCCGATGAACGAAAGCGCGGTCAGAATCAACATACTAGCAACGCCCCAGGGGAGGTGAAGTGGTCCACAATGACTCGGTCAAGGATCGTAGAGTGATTGGTCTTGGTTGTCTTCGATATTCGTCCCTGTACTATGGGGATTTGTAGCACCAGAGGAAGTACAAATTGTCTATATGTACTTCACAAAGATTGTCATGAAGGTTGACCGAGACTCCAACCAGAACATGTGGCTTGTGCTGGTAAGGAGGAGCTCAGTCGAACATTGGCCGCGTCTTCATGGCGCGATGAATGTAGACTTGCCAATTACACAAAGCAGGCATGTCCTCTATAAGCATCAGGAGCAGCGAAACATTGTTGCTTATCAACAGCAGTTCATCTGAGACACTAAAGAAGGAGGCATTCTCTTTCCCTTAATATTCCCCGACTAGCTGTAACGTACTGGCAAAGATGAGCGAGGAGACTCAACCACTTCTCGACCAGAGTTCAGATACACAACCACAGCATACTAGCGACAATGCAGATGCCGATACGAGCATGCAATCGGAGGCTCCTCCTGTCGAAGAACCGTCTCCACGAGATCTAGCACTGGAAAAATTCAAAGCAAAGCTCATCGATCACAGGGAATATGACAATCGTCTAAAGACTAGTGCGTGCCTTCTCAAGGTTAATGCGACGTTTTGCTAACTTGGCAGTCCGAATGGATATCCGTGGCTTAGACAAGAAATTCAACAAGACAGAAGACGATATGAAGGCTCTTCAATCCGTAGGACAAATTATTGGAGAAGTCCTGAAGCAATTAGACGACGAAAGATTCATTGTCAAAGCATCTTCTGGACCGAGATATATTGTCGGTTGTCGAAACAATCTCAAGAAGTCCAAGCTCAAGCAAGGAGTTCGTGTAAGTCTTGATATGACTACGCTCACGATTATGCGCATACTGCCCAGAGAGGTTGATCCTCTTGTTTACAACATGTCACTAGAAGATCCAGGCAAGATCAGTTTCGCTGGTATTGGTGGTCTGAACGAGCAGATAAGAGAGGTACGCGAAGTCATTGAATTGCCCCTGAAGAACCCGGAACTGTTCTTACGTGTTGGTATCAAACCTCCGAAAGGTGTCTTATTATATGGTCCCCCAGGAACTGGAAAGACGCTTTTAGCCCGAGCTGTGGCATCATCCCTGGATACAAACTTCCTGAAGGTTGTCTCGTCGGCCATTGTAGACAAATACATTGGAGAATCTGCACGTCTGATCAGGGAGATGTTTGCCTATGCTAAAGAGCACGAGCCATGTATCATTTTCATGGATGAAATCGATGCTATTGGAGGTCGTCGATTTAGTGAGGGAACTTCCGCCGATCGAGAAATTCAGAGAACGTTGATGGAATTGCTGAATTGCCTGGACGGTTTCGATTATCTTGGTCAGACCAAAGTTATCATGGCAACGAATCGGCCCGACACCTTAGATCCTGCATTACTGAGACCTGGTCGATTGGACAGGAAGATTGAGATTCCTCTACCCAACGAGGTGGGTCGTATGGAAATATTAAAGATTCACATGAGTGGAGTGAAGCAGGAAGGCGAGTTTGATCTCGAGGCTATCGTCAAATTGAGTGATGGCTTCAACGGTGCCGATCTGCGTAATGTTGTCACTGAGGGTGCATTCTTCAGTATCAGAGCTGATCGTGATCATCTGATACAGGAGGACCTGCAGAAAGCCGTCAGGAAAATGAATGAAACGAAAAAGCTCGAGACTAAGCTCGACTACGGGAAGGTCTAGTCATGTATGTAAATAAATAATGATTCCATGACGAGTGATCTTTCACTGCTCCGTTCAGCAATTTCCAATCTGTTCGGCAATATCGGCTCATGCGCGCTCGCCGAGATCGCGGCGGTCGCTGCTGATTGGTTGAGCGCGGGAGATCGATGCATCGGAGGCGGATATTGGCGGCGGCCCGACATCACTGCACGTCCTTCTTCCTCCAGGGCTTGCAAGGTTGCACAAGATCTCAACTGCGAATTCCGCTTCGTCCCAAGGTCCTGCTCGTACGTCTACCCACTTCCTAGAATCACTGAGTCACTACGCATTCGTGTCATTGAGGTGTAAACAACAATCTCACCTCTTCAGCGGCACTCTCCACGCTTGTACAGCCTCTAGCATGAGGCCGGCCTGGCTCTATGCGTTCCTCTTGGCGGACTTGTGTACTTCTAGGATAGTGGCTCCGATTGAATCGAACGAGGCATCACAAGGCAAAGAATCACCATTGACAATCTCTTTTGAGCAGAGTCATGTCGAAAGCCTGCCTGCTCATGCCCCCGTGTCGCATCGCGTTCGCAAGCAATTACTTCGTCGATTCAGTCCAGTCATCTATCTTCATCCTGATGACCAATACCTGCCGGCCGATCCCGCAGACACGTTCGAGCGATACTATGACGCGGCTACGGATAGCATGTCGATACCTGAGGACGACCTCTCAGGATTGCCGCTCTCATACGACGCTGAGGCCGAGGATGAAAGGTCTCTATCACACTCGAGGCGTATCAATCACCATCAGTCCCTGACTCACTCGCCCACAAACGTGTCGCCTCTATCGAATGCGTCTGCCGAAATCTACAATGAGTTCCACCGACCATCGGCACGTTCTGGCCGTGCCCGTGTCACAACTCCAATCACTTCTCAAGCCCGAGTCTTGACCAGAGGACGACATGCCGGAAAGATTCTCCTACAGTACTGGTACTGGCATCACTTCAATGGTGCCCAAGGGTTCTCTGTAAAGTCGAAACACGGAAGGAATCGTGACGCGGACGATGTCACGAGATGGGAGTGGTGGCCTTTAGCCATCCATAATGCGGACTGGGAGCATACCACGATCACATTGAGTCCTAAATCAAGCACAAGTGTGTCTCTCAGTGATGTTATACGCGGTCGTTTTTCCGCGTCCGATTACGAGTTGGAAAGCGTGTATTACACCGTGCATGCAGAAGTCGAGGACAAGTTGATGCAATTTGACAGGGAAGGAACTCATCCCGTGGTGTACTCTCACTTGAATTCCCATGCGTGCTATGCTATTCCGGGCGACTACTGGAACAAGGACCCGGGATTCGATGGTTTCATCAATTCTGTCGTACGATTTCTGTCTTTTGGACGTATTCAACAAATCAAGATTGTGGACATTGGATTCGATCCCAAGGAAGCCATCCGATGGGCCGACTATGAAATTTACGACATTTCGGAAGCAAGCGAGGGAAATGCTCCAGATTGGGCACTCTGGAGGGGTCATTGGGGTTCGCCTGTCGATCAGACGCTCTTGGATGCGCCGCCCAGCTACGTACCGTCTCGTGTGGCCTTGCGATTCACATTGTGGTTGTTGAAGGTCTTTGGAAAACTGCGAAAGTTTGTGAAACCTCAGAAGAAGGCGCCGCGGGGGCCAGTCGCGCATTGGAATTGGAAGTCACTCGATGTCTTGGCTGATGACTGGACTCCTCGGGTCAAGGCCGGCCCAAGCAAGTCTGCCATTGCAGGTTTCCTTGCGTGCATGATTTTGTCTATCGGATCAATCATCGCGGCACTTTCGTGTCTAGCCATTGTCACCCTAGTCTCAATCCGACTTGTGACTCGCAAATTAAGACCACGTACAAATGTGTTTGCTGCTACACTGGTCAATCAACGACGTCAAGGAGTGCAGCACTTGAAAGCTTGGCAAAAGTCTCGCGAGTTGGAAAGTGGTGGTGATGATGAGGACGTCGGAGCAAGGCTCTTGTCACATGACGATCACGCTGGACGACCAAGTGAGTCCTTTGACACAGTGAGACCTTCTCGTCGAAGGTTCGAGTGGATCCGAGAAGTCTTTGCGCGGTTCAAGAAAGAAAGCCTACGTTGGTAGTCATTCATCCATGTAATGCATGATGACCTTTCATTATGTGATGCATGGGAACTATAAAAGCACAGAAACTATTTGGGCACTTGTTATGAAGAAATGATCATTGTATATACACATGAACCATTACCAAGCGCTAATAGCATATTTCAAGATATATTCAGCCTTCCTACTAGAATTTGACGAAGTCTCCATGGCCATGCATGCATAGCACAGGGCCAGTGTCGAGCACGGAACCTCCTAGATCTGCAGCGTTTCGAATCCGATCGAAAAAGAAGGTCGGCCCCGCGTTCGCAAAAACGAATCAGCATCGGCTCAACTGCTCAGTTGTTGCACACGACACCAACTGTCTACTCATGGACTGAGTGACTTGTTGTCGCCGAGTAATCCAAGTTCTCGGCTTCGAACCCATAGTAAAGTGCGACTCCTAGGACGCAAGTACCAATTCGTCGCCATGTGGCCGCACGAGTGGAATATGCCAAATTCCGTTTTCTCAGATGATCCGCTTCAGTGACGCGCGATATAAGGACGTCCATCCTCGGGGTCTGACAAGACATGCAAGGCTCAAAGCCTCTGTCTAGAGCTACTTGGATCTCTTGGACGGCAAACATGTCGTGGATCGTCAAGATAGGGAAATTGAGGAGGGATTGATGACGAACAGCATTGTTGATAGAGCGCGCCAATCTAGCTTCTAGCTCAAAGATGCGCCGTGCCAGAATGCCTCGGAGATGCAGAATGTTCATGACTGGCGAACATGTCGAATCAAAACTCGCATCGTACAACCGTTGTCGTTCGTCGCCCGACAAGTAGCTGTCGGATGACTGGACTTCCACTTGATACTGCAGCACGTCTTTCGTGGAGGCCCACAATTGTCGTCTAGTGGGCGTGTCGAAGTATGTCTGACGGAGCTGAAACAGGCGATGCGAAGTCTGGGACAGTTTCAAAGCACTCGTGCTGCCGAGGTGGCTCGCTACCATGAGTAGTATTTCTGTCGGCATGTTCAGCAAATGACATGACTCGTTATCATCTCGCTTTCGTTTCGTCCCTCTACAATTGATTAAGAATTCGGGCCATGGTGTATGCGCTATTGTCGGACTCGGGGACAACAGGGATTCAATCTGCACCTTCACAAGGGAATTCGTATTTCTGGGGGAGTACTCGCAGTTCGACTTGAACCAATTCGTTGTTGGGCATGCGCCAGAGTAGTACGTGCTAAAGGTGTGCCTCGGCTGTATATCGATGGCCTGCACGCTGCTGATCATGGTGAAGCTCATTGTGACCTTTGCTCATTCGTCGTGTAGCACAAATTTCTTGCGGACTATTCGATGAATTCAGATGCTTGAGAAGAAATTTTCAACGTTTTGGCTCTTGACACTTCTGTTGCCACAGTTGGCCGTATGGGGACTATGGACAATGCTATATAGCGTGGTGCAAATCTTGGCCGAGAACAAGTACTGGAACCATAGTCTTGGTAGTCGGGCTGCACCGGAACATTGCTTACATTCTGCGCCCACCGCCAAACACCTGCGACCAGCTCCACTCACCTCGAGGCTTAGCGCCCGGGCGGCTGTCATGCTTATTTTGGACTCAACCTGCGAACGTTAAGACAAAGGCGATCACAGCCGATAAGACAACGAGATAACAGTCAAGATTGACCAGCATTAACCCCACCCATCTACAGTCGAAGTACCTTCGAGCAGATAGCGATTCAGGACTCGGTGAGAGGCGGGATGGCAGGAGGCAAGTTTGACTGCGACATGGAGAAGATCCTGCACTTGGTACAAGCTGCTGGATCATGCGTGCGTCGTGGCTTGTGTATTAGTGCGACCGAAGAGGCACGTACACAGTACGGATGAACAGATGAGATGGATGGGTGACGATGGGCTGCAAGTAATCGTGTCCAGGTGATCAATCTTGGCAGGAGAGAAGAAGAGGAAAAGGCGGGGCGTTGCGGGCACTGGGAAACGTCCATGACGAGTAACCAATCCAATGTGTTCTCTATCTGGAGCTTGACGTCGAAATGGAGGATGTCGAGACACATCCTGACAGATGACGGCCACCCAAGGTCGAAGTCCAGCGACATTTGGACTGCAGGCACCGATCTTACGTGTTCGAAGGGATGTTCCAGCTGACTCAGCGGCTCGCGAAGGTGTTGCTCATTCATGTGGGAGGTGGATCTCTGGCTCGAGAGATGCGCCAATCTCCAGGATTCCCGCAAACCTTGAAATCTCTGACGGGATGAGATGACTTCCTTAGTCAGCAGCACGCAGTTCTTGCCGAGGTTCTACCCTGATTTGTCGTACTCTGCGTATCTCTTCGGCAAAAAACTTGATATCTAGCCGATGGCTTCCGGTCCAATGCGCCTAGACTCCTGCATTCGTACGAATTCATGCTCTCTACTTAAGCTTCCTGCCAAGTAGTCATCAATATCTGGCTGACTACAGGCCAGTCGCAATTTCAAGGACATGTCAAACGCGCCGGAGAGATACGAGCTTATCCTCGTGCCGGATGGGGTTGCCAAAGTTGCCTTGACCCCGGACTCAAAATTGCCGAATTGCGCGACGATAAAATTCGAGAAAGAAGATCACACACTCGGGAATTTGCTGCGTGCACAATTATTGAAGGACGAACGTGTTCTATTTGCGGCATACAAAGTCGAACATCCACTCGACCATAGCTTCATCCTGAGAGTGCAGACCATTGATGGATTCGAGCCGAAAGAAGCAGTGACGGAAGCATGCAAGACCATACTTGTACAATTGGATCAGCTTCGACAGAAATTCGATGAAGAATGGGAATTGAAGAAGATTAGTGCTGAGGGTGCTTACTAAATCCTGGCTGGCCTCACCGTTCTTCAAGCGGGAAACATATTTGAAGAGGCCGTTGCAAGAGCGACGTCAATTTAACGCCCGTTCCACGCTTCGCGATCTGCCGGCTTCGATCTTCTTGGACGCATACAGCACACGGCCGGTGGACTGGTCGCTTCTCGTAGGTAGTGCAAAGGTCACGCTGTCGTGTTCCCCTACCACTTTTGTCCTAGACAGTCAAGAGCGAACCTAATTTACACAATGGTTCTCTGAATTTACGCACGTCTGAGAGCTACGACTTCCAGGACATGAACGTTGAACTCAAGTCCATGGGGTGACGAATTCAAATGGAAAGAGGTCACAGGAAAGCTGAATAGCCACAATTGTCACACGCATCGCGCTGCGTTGACCATGCATATGTGTCAAAACGTGATTTGAGAAGTTCTACGCAAAACTTCATTGGGTCATCGATAGCCTGGTATCCAGCAAGTATCAGAGCCAGATTAGTATGCATTTGCAGATCCATCTCAAATACGATCGCCATAGACCTTATTGCACTATTAGAGCTCGAGGGCAACAATTCATATGTAATTTTTGTCGTGTCTCCACAATCTGCGCCGCGTTTCTAACATTCGCGTTCCTATTCTCATCTGGCCGTGAAATCTTGACAAATCAATGTTCTCCCACAGAATCTGCTTATTCCTAGATTACAGTGACGATTTTGGGCAGCTCGGGTGTCGGCAGGGATGACACGACAATTTTCGATTGCAAGCTATCGAGGAGTCTTTACTCTTTTTCAATAGACACATGTCAAGCTCGGTATCGACCATTCACTCGGCACGGCTCCATGCCTTTTCCGACAAACAAGTTGGCGACATCAGAGATCATCTTCTAGAATGGTACAGTCGTGAAGCCCGAGTGTTGCCTTGGCGCATACCGCCGAGATCCTTCGAGGACACTCCGTATGAGGAATACGTTGCACGCCTATACCGATGTCTGCTATCGGAGACAATGTTGCAACAGACACAAGTCAAGACGGTGATTGCTTACTATACCAAGTGGTTGGAAAAATTCCCGACGTTGGAGGAATTAGCGACTGCCGGCGAGGAGGAAGTGATGGCTTGTTGGGCGGGTCTTGGGTACTACTCGCGAGCGAAACGGCTCCAACAGGCAGCTCAGTATCTCGTCACGAAGTACGTCTCGGCAAAGCTCGAGTTTCCACGGACTCCTGAGTACTGGGTCAAGAACGTCCCCGGTGTTGGGCCGTATACTGCCGGTGCAATTCTGTCTATCGCGTTCGGGATACCATCTGCGATCGTGGACGGCAATGTGCAGCGAGTTTTGAGTAGGATACTGGCTGTTCATGGAGACACGTCGACACCAAAGTCGGCTGGCACCAAGCTTTTGTGGGAGCGTGCTGCGCAGTTGGTACAAGGTCGTGACCCAGGACATCTCAATCAGAGTTTGATGGAGTTGGGTGCAACGGTATGTAGTCCGACATTACCGGATTGCTCCTCTTGTCCCGTCAAGAATGAATGCGCTGCCTTTCGTCACTTTCAGCAATTAAAGTCATCCAGGAAAGGCTTCTTTGCAAAGTCTAGCCCGACGGAAGCAGTCTCACAGGATGCCTGTACGGATCAAGACATGGAAGATATATGCACAATCTGTCCTTCTACCATGGACCCGACTGTCCTGCCCCAAAATCCAGACACGTACATTCAATCACTCTATCCTTTCAAACCACAAAAGAAAGCTCAGAGAGAAGAAATTGCACTGGTGATGGTCATCACGAGAGACGAGGAAGTCTACCTTGAAAAGAAAGCAAAGGGTTTGTTGGCTGGGCTATACGACTTTCCAACCATTTTACTGGACTCTGACGAAATGAGAGACTGTGATGCGATTGTGAAGAGACACAAGAACAAGTTGTCCGGTACATGCGCAGGCACCACCCTCCATCTGTTTACGCACATTCGCAGGACCTCTCATGTCCTAGTGAGTCAACACACAACGGCCACAAAGGCTCTGACTGCGTTTGCAGAGGCGAATGACACAGGTAAGTGGGTCCATCGAGACGCCATTGCTTCCATCGGAGTGAGTGAGTTGTGTCTCAAGAATTGGAGGCTGGCGAACGGGACTACCAAATCAAGCAAACGTAAACTAGACCAAGCAAGTCCGGCAGTCGTCAAGGCAAAGTCCAGAAAGCCATCTCGCAGAGTGGAAATCAAGGACGAAGGGGGCAGCGAGTCATCTGAATTAGTACTCTCAGAAAGTTGTACGAATGTCCACAGTGAGAGTAGTGTCAAAATCGTCCCCGTGGCAGTGACCAGCGACCGAGCATCACTTCGACAGACGAGTATTTTCACTATATTTGGGCGGCAGGCGAAAAAGTAATGTAAAGTAAAGAATCGGTCGACTTGTACATGTTGTAGCATTAAGCTTTTGTGAATAGAACTTGCCAACACTCATCAAGTAGTGTCACTGTGAATAGATGATTCAAATGTACATGTGATTTCTTGGTGATGCTATAATGCTAGTATTCTTATTCTGCATTAATAACTACTGTGGATGGGCACATGCATGCCTAGTACAGACTGGGAAAAGATGCTTCTTCAGCAGAGTATGCTACATGCTATGGATGATTCAACGGGCCGCGCTATATGTCCAGTAATCCTGAGTAGCAAGGATTGTCATGTCAACGAGCTCGAGTACAGTCCAACCCAGTACCTTTTTGGCATCACAAGAACCCTCTACAAGAGCAAGAGCTTATCGACGTGTCCTCCATCATTGACGAAATCATGACACCTTGTATAATTATAATTGATTCTTCATCAAAATCTTCGCGAGGTACGTGATCAAGACTTGACTGTCTCGGCGACACTCGCACTCGACTCTGGTGAAAAGAGCCCGGTACGGTCTTCAACGATACTCCATCCACGAATGACATCGAGTCCGGAAGTATGTGTCACATTAGCGGGCCACGTCTTGGCATACACTTTTTCCTCCTCATTCAACCACGCAATGATCGCGCCTTTCTGGGCAAACGAGGCACAACTGGCGGCCAAGTCAGCAACCGAGGTGGCGACTTGATTTATTTCGATTCTCCTCCTCGCCTTGACCGACATGTGTCGATGTTCGGTCGGAACTGGCTGTTGTGATCGCCATGTGCGGTACTCCAGTAGTCGGGTGTATACTTGTCTCATGGTCGCCGAGTCCGGGAATTGTGCCTTGAGCAGAGGCACCCAGTGATCTTTTCGCAGGCTTGTCGGGTGAAGACGTCTATTGGGCGGTAACTGTTTCATGCTCCTGTTGTTGCCCAAGATGCGTGATGGACTGACCAAGACTTGTGACGTTTGAATGTTGCGGAATAACCACACATTACAAGAGTTGACGAATGCGGATTGCTTCCCCATCTCTCTTTCGTTTTGCGATGATACAATCTTACAATGCTGGCTGGTAAAGCTTTAAGATAGTCTCAGGTGCAGCGTTACATCGTCGTCGTCGTCCAGAATATCGATATCTGCCATCGATTTCAGAGGCTGATTTTAATTTTGTGTCGGCTAAACTTTTTTTGGCTGCCACAGTTCATCATATCATCATCACGCAAATCATTGATTCCTCTAGTCGCTAGCATATACACAGACTACGAAAGGCCAAAGCTCAGGTCATCAGGAATCATGGCTTCATGGGACGATGAAGACTACGAGCCTACCGCAAGTGTGCCCGCTGCTGCTGGCAGGGGCAGATTCGACGACGAAGAAGACGATGAGGGTGTTCTAGAGTCATGGGATGCACCTTCTGACGATGAGAAGCCTAGCGTACCCGCTCCGCAAGCAAAGAAGAAGGGCACGCTTAAAGATGCGTTGAAACGACGAGAAGAAGAGCAAGCCGCTGAAGAAGCCGCAAGAGCAGAACGCTTGCGCAATGCCGCGCCAGAGGAGACGCCAGCAGAGCGACGCGAACGGATGAAAGCTATGGAACTCGAATCAGACCTGAATAACGCAGCGGACTTGTTCGGGGCGGCGCATATCACGGATGCGGACAAGACACTGCTCAAGTCACAGATTAAAGGTGCAACCCTGTCTGACATTCTTGAACCAAAGCCCACTACCAAGGAAGACTTTGCATCCGTCGCAAAACAGCTCGCACAGGGCATCACGGAACTCGGAAACGACAGGAATTATGCACAATTTATTCAAGACCTAGTCAAGGCCTTGTGTGATCCGTTGACGGCAGAAGACACGAAGAAGGTTCAGACGTCGCTGAACATCCTCGTCAATGCAAAGAATCTTGCGGAAAAGGGTGGACCAGCAAAGAAGAAGAAGGCCGCCGCGAAGCCTGGATTGGCCAAGATGGGTGCACAGACAGGAGCTTACACAAAGTCACTAGACACGAGTCGTCTGGACGATGACTATGACGAGTAAGTCTGCCCGTCCAACTGCATTGACCATGGACTAATGCGTACAGTGATTTCATGTGATCTGCAACGATCAATGGCTCAAATTTTCGATCCGACCAGATCTTGCGGCCCAACTGTCAAATCATTCCTCTCGTTCTTGCACATTTCACCGCCTGCTGCAACATATAGCTCTCAAGGAAGGTGGAGCACGCTCACAAGAGACTCGCTTGTAGCATGGCATTTGCCAGCACATTCCGCCGAGGTACATGATCAATGCCGTTTTCCGAGAAGAGCATGAGCATATAGCTTAGAGAGATATACAATCAAACATACACTAGATTTTGTATGACAAGCCGCCAGCATGTACTGTCGGCCTGAATCAAATCGAATGGACTCATGCTACGACTCCTGGCCATGCTGCTCACTACACAATGAATCCTTGAGTACCAGACATTTCCAGTCCCGATGGTCGCCGTGACATGCGACAGAATGGACGGAACAGAGAGATGACTGGATGGCTTTCACCACGCGATAGATCCGAGCGAGGGACATTTCACATTCCTGAGTATGGATGGAAGAGCAGGGTCGATGTCAAGGGGTCCAGTGAATGCAAGAGAAGGTGGGTGAGCAGCCAATTGTCGGAGGCCAGAACCAGGATCCGAAGCTTTTCTCCGGTAAGGAGATCCGGAGGAGGAGCAGGAGGAGTGGATTGTGTGGGGGGTAAACTCTGGAAGGAGAGAAGCCATTCTGCGCCTTTGTTTTGATTGCGTCTCCACTTTCGTTTGTTTTCTGTCCGTTCAAGCGTCACTTTCTCGACATTCCCTCCCATCCATACGGTCCCTCTCCTGCTGCCGGCCTCTCGGAGGATTGGGCCCTTCGACGCCTTCAGTCAAGCTATCTCTCCTCTCCGCCCTGATTCGCTGGACCTGTCGTGCATCTGAACGTTGCAAATCTCAGAGGCTTGTCGCTGAGGAATGCTTAATGTATGCTCTGGAATGTGCGTTTCCTCTCTGCAGACCGCCGCGCATCAACAAGCATGACTAGGGTGCTTTATAAGGACGAGTTCCCCGTCTTCGGCGGATCCTTCCTTCCACTCCATACGCTCAGTCACTCACTCTCTCTTTACCCACACTCTTTCGGGCTACTACCGTAATATTCTACATACATAATGAAGACTGGTGCATTATTCTCAATCGTTGCCGGCATCACCGCCGTCTCGGCCGCCGCTGTCGAGAAGAGGCAGACGCCAGACATTGATGCCGTCATCCTCAACTACGCCCTCACCCTGGAGCACCTCGAGGACACCTTTTACCGACAGGGTTTGGCCAACTTTACCCAGGCTCAGTTTGCTGCTGCCGGATACGGTGCATCGTTCTACAACAACCTGAAGGAGATCTCCAAGGACGAGGCCACCCACGTCAGCTTCTTGACCACCGCCCTGCTCGCAGCGGGTGCATCGGCCGTCTCGGAGTGTGTCTACAACTTCCCATACACTGACGTCCAGTCATTCGTCTCGCTCGCCTCTGTGCTCGAGGGAGTCGGAGTGTCAGCCTACCTCGGAGCTGCAGCAAACATCACCAACCCAGCGTACCTCACCGCAGCAGGATCGATCCTCACCGTCGAGGCTCGACACTCTGCCTTCCTCCGAAACGCACTCGCCCTCTCCCCCTTCGCGACTCCATTCGACACTCCATTGGACTTTAACGAAGTCTACTCCCTCGCCGCACAATTCATCGTCTCTTGCCCTGCCACCAACGCCGCTCTACCGGTGAAGGCCTTCCCAAGCCTGACCCTCACCACCTCCGGCTCGTTCTCAAACTCCGACATTAGCGGCGACTACCTCTCCTTCCAATCAGCCTCCCCACTCGCCGCCAACACGGCATACTACCTGCACTTCCTCAACGGACTCCAGGATATCTCCGTAAAGGCCTACGTCTCTGCCGGAAACATCGTGTCTGCCAACATCCCCTCTACTATCGCCGGACAAACGTACGTCGTCCTGACTTCCTCCGCATCAGCTTCCAGCGACGACAACATCCTCGCCGGACCAGCCATTGTCGAGATTGTCAACTGTAGTTGTTAAGCGGTCCCGTACCAGTCGAGTCAGTGGTGTGGTGATAGATTAGTGGCATGAGTGGTTCGTCCCTCTCATTATTGTATAGCGATGCAAAATATGTAATTTACGAGACTTTAAGGATTATTTTAATTCCCCGACAGACATGCCATTGCTCTTCCTTTTCTGAGATGCTGAATCTTGCCCTGGTCCTGTGATTTGTTTCGGTCATTGACTGACATGGTCATTCCTGCTTTTGCAGGTGACCAAAGACCTGCAGATCCAAGGTTGATCAAAGTTGGTGATCATGTTCTTTATTGATCAAGTCAGATCAGTGACCTTCAATATAATAGGGAAGGACTCGACATACAATTATGAGCAACTTACTGAATAGACACATCTCATCGCAGACTTCGTGATAGGGACAAAAGGGGACAGTCGCTGGTCAAGGTGAGCAAGTCATACACAACATCCAGTCCATCCATAGAAAGTCATGATTATTGCAGGTCGTCTCATAGATGCTGTCTACTTCTCCAACAAGCAATCCCGCAAGAACTGCTCACAAGTCTTCGAGCTGTTTGTGCATCTCCTCGAGCTCGGCCTTGGTGGCAGCGTGTTGCTCAACGATATCCTCATACTTCTTCTCAATCGCGTCTCGCTCAGTCTCGAGACCGGCCACACGTCGCTCAAAGTGCTCCGACTTGACGTCGACTTGGCGCAACCTGGCATGTCAGCAAAGGTGCTAGTGTGGATGGATGAGGACTTACTGCTCCGTGGTCTCTCTTAGCTTGGCATCGTTGGCCTCCAGCTCTTCCTCCAGGAGCTGCACCTTTCGAGAGAGTCCCTCATTCGTGTTCTACCATGCATCAGCCCTCTATGTCCGTTGTAAAGTCATGTCAACCGTCCAGAGAAGGCATGCCTGACTTGACGGTCAGGTCGGTATACTTACTCGGTGACCAGATTCATCGTCTGCTGCGCTCTTCAATTCCTTTACCTGTGCTTCCAACTTCTCAACCTCAGATTCCAAAACTTGGTTCTTGTGCGTGAGAGAGCTCAGTTCCTGCTCTCGCTGCGTTGCTTCTTGTTCGAGTTGCTTGACGCGTGCTTGTGCCTCGTCGTGCTTGCTATTGGCGGTCTCTGACTCTAGTCTCAGAGCATCAATCTTTGCCTGTCCGTGTGAGTCTCTTGTATCATCGAGATGTTGGACCTTGCAGTACCTTCAACTTGTCCATGATTTATATATTGCAGTTTGCTGAGGCTTACTTCGTCTGTATTTGTTGAGACTGATGTAGACAACAATTGAGATTAGCACGACTGAGTCGCGCTGGCTCGTGTTTGGGCGGCAAGAAGAGAGCCCCGAGCACATCCACTTGGGCATCTGGACGCACAGCAAATCTGTGGCTGATTCCATGTCTGTGCACAAGTTCAGCAGGACAGAGCCACACAATCTGCAGGATCAGCTACAGCAGCTGCAGCATACCAGTAAGTCACAATGCCAGTCCTGTTGCAAGCATCTCTTGAATACGTAGCAACTTGGCAGACAAGGTCAGCAAGTGCTTCCTTGAAACAATCTTTAAATAAATAATATCTCAATAAATCATAACGCAGTCGCTAAGGCAAAGGAGATTTGTCTCATGAATGGACTCATGTTCTACGACTGAAACCGCCAGAGCTGATCCGTTTCTGAAGACCACTCACGAGTGAATTACCATTACTTGATGATCTGTTCAGCACTGGCTGACTTGGTCGTGGCCCTCCGGGAGAATTAGATAGGGATCCGTAATGCTGCGGTGCACTTGTGGGAGATGTCAAGCCACGGTTCAACTTGCTATTTACATAGTTCTTGGCATTGACGGACATCCGTCGTTGAACGTCGGGATCATTGACTTGTGCAGTCAACTCCCCGCCGTTGTGTAGCAGAAGCTCGGTCAACGGGAATGTGTTAGACGTCTCGTCACGCCATTCACCCGACTTGACCTCTTTCGAGGGCGAAGAAGGAGGTGAAGTCGTCAATAAAGACAAAATTACTGCTGGCAATGCGCTCTTCTCATCGACCATGTTCGGGTCGGCGCGAGAAGCAACAGCACTATATGCCGCGGCGACATTGTTGGTTGAAAGGCTGCCAAGAAGTACGTCATTTGGCGATATCGATGGGTAGTCAACAAATGTGCGATCAACGTATTTTGCTGTGATGTATCGCAACTTTGATTCGTGCGTTGACTTGTCCGTCGGCTTCATCGATCCTTCATACCTGCTCAATGTGGCTTCGTAGATGCTGTTGCTGACTCTATTCCCAATTCTACAGAGTAGGTCGACAAGGTCCGGGTTGAAGCTGTTAGTGTCCAAGGTGAGACTGCGAACTTTGGAGATGTGGCTACCAAGTCCACGATGTATCCCGGAGCACTCAATGCAAAGAATGACACCCAAATTGATGCTACACCATTCGACTTTGTTGCTGCTACCACAGTCGGCACAAGATGAATTGAAAGTAGGATCTGCGTCTCTAACAAGGTTCAGAATGCGACGGGCATCCTCGTGTGCCGGAGAGGCAGTATTCGCATTGTTGTTGGCAGTCAATTCTCGCGATATACTCAATCGTGTCCTAGAGTGTAGACCCCCAAAGAAGATTGCCTGCGCATTGCCTCCAGATTGTTTTACTTGATTGTTGTGTTGTTGGCGATTCACATCAGAGCTACGGGACCCTGATCCATCCAAGATGCCTTCTATCGCAGACACGATATGTCTAATCCAGCTGTCCAATTCATCTTCGCTCGTGGTTTGATACACTCTTTTCAGCTGCGGCGTGATCACCTCGAAACAGAATCGTCGGTCGGTGTTGCGTGCAAGACGGACGGTGGCTAGGCGCAAATCAATAGGTTCTCCACTGTGCTTGACACCCTCTTTCCAGTCTCTATACTCTGTGATCTGACCGTTTCCGAGCGTAACCCAGAATTTGTGCCAATTCAGCTTCTGCACTCCGACAGCCGGATCGATGTGACTCCCGGGCTTGCTCAATGCCCATAGTATTCCTTCCTTCTTGCGTTGAGGCTCGGCTGGCTGATCCAGGAGTTGCTTCTCCGGTGAGACTCCAAAGTCGGTAGCGCCAAGTGTGGGGCTGAAGGCACTTCCTAACGTGCTGGCCTCCCGAGTGCGATCATCCACAACTATAGAACCTTGTGCAGAATGGACATGCGACACCGGTCTTTCCAGACTGAGACCTTGCTGTGTGTCAGACTCTGTCTTCGAGTTTGCCGTCTTTTCTATGTTTCGTCTCTGGACTTCTCTTTCAGTTCGGACAAGCTTTAACTCGTTTCGCGCGTTTTCTACTCCTTGTGACAGGGCTTCTAAGCTCGGTTTCAGCTCTCTGATGACTTCAGCAGTCTGCAGTAAACAGTCACTCTGCTTCTCAGCATAAATCGTCATCTGTCGCAAGACATCTTGCTCCTTTCGACCACCATGAAGATCTTGTACATAACAGTAGTAATCGAACCGTTTCAGTTCAAAATTTTTCTTTTTCGTTGTGTACTTTGAATCCTTCTCCATAAGCTTCTTCTGACTTGCGTCATTCTTCTTGGACAGGTATCGACCCAAGAAAGCATAGTAGTCGCGTGACTCGTCTTCGAACTCGCGCTTCTTACCCTCGGCTGCCTTGATATCGTGGTCATAGATACGTCTCAATGGTTCGATAATTTCCGAGCCCAAGATCTTGTCATCATAGTCACGAAATTCAGACAATTTCCGGAAGGCTACATTGATGTATGTATCCATCACTGGTTTGAGCGAGGCTTTCTCCGACGCGATGGCTTGTATGGATTCTGTCAGCCGAATGTTAGCTCGACGCCATTCGCGGTAGATCTCCTTCAACTCGGCGGCACGCTTCATTACCTTCTTGACTCGGAATCGAAACGCGGCTGTTTTGCCTTCGAGCTCGTTGAGAGTAGCTCTGAAGACTGGGCCGTCCTCGAGATTTCCTTCAGATGATTGAGCATCACTCGAAATGATTGAAGTTGTAGTGGCAGGAGCAGCAGTAACAGGAGATGCTGGATTCCCTAGAGTGAGGTTCGTCATGTTTCCAAAGAACGTAGGGTGCTCAGACTCAAGCGGCGTCATCAATTCTGGCGACTCGGGTCTCAAGGGAGGACTTCCCGCGGTTGATGAGAAGGAGGGCAGCTGCAGTCTCGACGGACGTACAGGAATAGGCAATGATCCAACATCGTCCCGAGGGACATCGTGTATCCAAAAAGAGAATGCTGCAAGAGTCGCGAATTTGTTCTCGGCTTTGATGAACTCGGAGAAGGTGCAGACGGATTTCCACCCTCCGAGCATACCGGGCACGATAGATGAATCTGACGGGGCCCACTTCCATGTATATTGAAACTCGAGGTCGCCAGTCTCGGCACTGTAATCTCCCACTACGTTCACATTTTTGTTCTTCTGAATGTTCGAGTCTGCGTTATAACCAGAGGTGATGAGCCGCTCGATCGCGGAAAGATTAGTGCCAGTAACGAATGTGACGCCCGAGAGAGAGCTCTGTTTCAAAATGAACGTGAAGGTGAAGTGAAGGTCGGGCTCGTTCTCGACCTTGAGAAGATGTATAGGCAAGCCTTGAGACTCTGGATCCTGTCCGTGTGAGTTTGTGTGATTTCAAGAAATGAAGGCTTCTCTTACCTGGACGTATTCGACCAAACCTTCGTCGTCCCTTTGAACATGATATTTGATGTCCTTGCCAGATTTCTTTTGGAGCATGGTCAACGCGCTCGCATTTTCACCTCCTGATATAGTGACCGACTTTAATGATACTGTGCCAAACATTAGCAAGCTTTGTCAGGAATCATAGAGGATGAAGTACGTCTATCGGCATTCGAAAGATACAGGAGTGAGTCCTGGTAGGGACCCATCGCCTATGCGACAAAACACAATACTGCTGCAGTGTTGACAACTTCTTATGAGAACAACGAGGGAAAATCAAGGGCGACGTAGTAAGGGACGACCTCATCAGATGACAACCTCGACCGCACAACGAAAGTGTGGGTACCGTCCGCAACAATGGAGACGACCGCCGATGCACGCGGCAGCGCTTCCAAAGTTCGTTTCGCTCGCTCGCTCGCTCGCTCATGATCGATCACCATTGAGGGAGAGTCCGCGGCACCGTTTCGCCCGCCCAATTTGCAAGGTTCAAGGTTCACTCACCCTACAACCTCCTCCATCTCAGCCATCCATGGACTCCATCCCATTCCAAGGAATTGCACAGGGTGGACTCACGCTCGGAACGAAATGAAAGCGGCCCTTCCTACCTGAATAGGGCATACCGCATCAATATCATGGAGCTCCAACACCTGTCATCTGCAAGTGATCAAGTGATCATGATCAGTCTCCTCACTCGTTCCAATAGTACTCCACTCCACAGGCGTTGCTTGACGAATCACTATTACACCCAAGAATTTGTTGGAGGCCATGTGTATCATCTGGGTACGAGATTGAGAGCAGAACCCGGATCTGTCCGAGCAAACACTTCGTGACCCTCAAATTGGTCATTCAAGATCACTTTGAGCACAAATAGAGTGATGAGACATCATTCTGGTTATTGGCCCATTTAGGCAAGACTGTCTAAGGCAATGCCGACAAAGAATTGACGTTAGCTACCACATGCGAGACTGACACTTAGATCATACCATTTCTTTGTAACAAGTCTAAGTCAGGAACTCGGTTTTGACATAGTTGATGTGAGTCAAGGTATATAAGGACCATGGAACGGTGTACTATGGACACCAGGACACACCACCACTCACATTCATTATATTTGGCACCAAATCACAATCAGTTGATATGGTCAAGATACTTTGCTTACACGGTTATGGTCAATCAGGATTGATGTTGCGCCAATGGACAACTGATCTTGTTGATACTGTCAACGAGATCACTCCTGCTACCTTTCACTTCCCCACAGCACACATCACACTATCAACAGCAAACTCCAAGGATTTCGTCACAATTCCGAGCAAGCTGAGAAATATTGAGAGCTTTGCCTGGAACTACAATTACCTCGACTGGCAGCGACAATTCTCGGGACTGCCAGATGCGCTAGCATATCTCAAAACAATCCTGGAAACTCAAGGACCATTCGATGGTCTGATTGGTTTCAGTCAAGGGGCAGCATACGGCATTGCCCTCGCCTCTCTACTGGAAGACCCCGTATCGCTGGCAGACCAATGCGATCTGCCGTTCATCGACCACCCTCCATTCAAGTTCGCAGTCTTGTTTTCTGGCTGCAAGGTCTCCACGTTCCGATTTGCTCCGTTGTATAGAGAAATCCGTACGCCGGTATTGCTCTACTACTGTATCGGCGACAAGATCATACCCAATCGCTGGTCGATTGCGCTTGCGTCCAACTGCACCAACGTCATAATGCGGACTCATCGCGAAGGACACCGCGTGCCAAAGGACAAGGGTATGCACAGAACAGTTGCTCAATTTGTGGCCGAAAGCATGTCGACTCGTGATCAATGCCCACTCGACTCGGTCATGCTCGATAACATGAGACTACCTCAGATGAGATGTGCAAGTGACTTTCTCAGTCTCATTGAGGACATACCATTCGTGCCTGCGCGCTTGTAAAATGCAATCATACATAGTAGTACTCACTTATACACTCCTTACCCATGTTTCATGATGGAGATTTCAAAGGACACCTACCATGCATAAAGTGTATCGCTTTGCCGCAGAGTTTCATCGCACTTTCGGCCGATAGAATAAGATGACTGCGATGCACATTATCGATGCACGTCAAAGCGTCAGACCAAATCATGCAACTCGACCTCTTCTTGACAATCTGCCTCTCATTGGCGTACGTACGTGCTCAATCATCAGGCATCAATTCCGCATGGTACCTCTTTCCCTCCTGTTACCGGACTACTCGCCGTGCGTGCTGACGAGGTAGTGCAAAAGGGATTCAAGCGACTGCCGCAACGTTCACGGACTCGAGAAGCTCGATTAGGAGTTATGCAGACACACATGCCGCCTTTAACAGGTCCATTCAACCTGCCCTGGGGACATTCACCGCCCTGGATGCCGCCTCACTCAATGTCCATGAGAGTGATGTGCTCACTGCCGCGCAAAAACAGTCTTTCGCAAAGTTTGTCGGTGCCACAAAGGCATTGCAGCTCGTCACTAATAGAGTGCTCAAAGCTAGTGTTGGGGATGATGCCAGTGACGTGTTGGAGGACTTGGATGTTTTGCAATTTAGTGTCACTAGTGCTGCAGCTGCATGTGCCGCATACCTATAGACTCTATGCCTGGAGAGCGAAGATTGATGGTAAATGACGTTGTATATTGACCTATGAATTACAATAATTTTATCGTTCCAAATCCCTCTGAGTCTCGTGCAGATAGCCGTTCAAGTGACGAGCCATGCACCAGTAAAGTTTGCTAGTGCCAAGAGTGGCAAAAGTTTCAGAACAAGCGCCAGTCGCCAGATGTAACATGCCTGTTGCACAATATGCCAAAAGTCTTTCTGCTGCTGCATATTCCCTCCTCTTGTACATGCGAGAAGTTAATGTGCTGGGGCGAGGCATCCTGGAGTCGTGTATTTGTCGTGTCATATTGATGACTCGCAAGTTGGGATTCAGCTCTGCATATAGACTTCAACCAAGACAGAGGTAATCATGCCGACAAGGAAGATGCAGCACAATGCTACACCCAACTTTCGTGTCATGACATATCCATTCGCAGGCACCGCAATCAATAGTATAATCAGTGTAGTGAGCAGACTGGCGCCGCTCACGATTAGTGTTGGAGATATTTCGGTGTTGTACACGTGATGTTTCGAAATATTGATGTATATCCCCGAAATACCAATTCCGATCAGGATATTGAGCATGGGCCCACCAAACACGCCGGATATTGCCATTTGACTGAAACCCATTCGTGCCACGGTAACATCTGCCACGAAATCACCAAGTGAATTGCCCACTGCAAAGACAGTGAGCCCCAATATCGCATCAGACAGACCCAGAATTGTTCCGAACGCTTGCAGAGTGCCGACAACCTCATTAGCAATCGTAGATATCCAGCAGACCGAGATTGCGAAGCCCACGAAACAGAACCAGCTGTGAAATCTAGGCCGCTTCTCAGCTTTGGTGAAGAGCAATACGATTGCAAATAAAGCGACGCTAATCAGCAGCGCGCCAAGCATAGGGTAGAGCAGTGGCTCATCCGAAAACAGAATATATGCTACAAGTCCTGGTGTAAGCAGGCATTGCAGGCAAGTAAGCCATCTATTCCATCCTCGATGAGCTGTATATCGCTCTGCATCGTCCCTGGCTATGGTAGCCTCGAGATCGTCTCCCTCTTGGTTATGTCTAGCTTCGACCTCGTTTATTGGTGGATTGACCACTGGTAAGGTGATTGTAAGCACAACGACTGACGGCATCGCCAGGATAGACAGAAGCCTTTGTGTATATGACTGGTCTTGGAAGTCTAGCAAGGTTGGAAACAGAAGATTCTTTAGATTGGCTGGTATAGGGAGAACGCGAACAGGCCACCAAGAAGGGATCCATGGACCGTCCTCTGGTTCTACCCGGTCTGAATTGATGTTTTGGGATGCAATATCAGTGTTGTCGGTTTGTGCACCTGGTGCATTGGTTGTGGCTTCGTAAGATGGTGCCTTGGGTGAGCTCTCAACAGAGCCATTGCTCCAAACTTTCGCCAAGTGATCCGTTTCCAGAGCTGCATCATTGATAGTGATCACCGGTACGTCGTCTGTCCTCATAACCTCTTCACTTTCAGCAATAGCACTCGGTGACAAAAGTTCTATCGCATTGTGAGCTCGAAGAGAGTTTGAAGCAATTTCGTCAGTGTTTAAACGAACGTCAGATCTCGAGGATGAGTTCGAGTGCGTGCTCATGATGATAGGCCGGTTCTGAGATGCTACAATCCGCTCGGGATTGTCCGCGGTATGAGCTCGCTTATGAATATGATTATGCTGGTGAAGGAAGATGTTTTCGCTCACGTCTGAACGAAGAGCCTTGGCGGAGTTCGTGCGGTTTATCCCGTTGACAGGTCGTTTCGCATTGGTAGCGGTCTGCATCGCAGAGCTCTGACTTCTTGGACGATTTTTGATTGTCTTGAGCGCTGTGGGTGATATGCTCCCATCTTCGGCAAGCCCTGTGACCAATTCCCGGAACTCGAGAGCACCCAATAGTGATGGCCGAACGGAGTTTCTCGAAGTGTGCATCGGTCTGCCTGTGATACTCATGCTCGAATTCAGATCTTGGAAGTCGTGCTCAACAGAATCATCGTCGCTGTCAGAGCCCTGAATGTTCGCTATGTCGGCTTCATCCTCTGCCAGCAGACGATTCGACTCCTCGTCTAAATCATCGTGATCAACCGTCCTCGGAATAGGTCCTGGAGCAGCATATTGAGAACGTATTCGAGAGTCAATAATCTTCTTCTTGTTACGCTTACTGTTGAAGAAAGTTCCGATCAGTACATAAGCCACATAGAGAACATAAAAGACAATCATCAGAATTGACTCCCAAAGTCGCAATTTGCCGTCCGCTAGTAGAATCATGGTCATGATCACAGCGACAAGAAAGAACCCAGCGTCTCTTAGGAACGGGCGGCGCGCAACCTTGAAAGGAGCAATAATTGCCATAGCGCCCGCGACCACGGAGGTGATGAAGGCAGCTGCACCAAGCAGTTCGCCGATAGCTAGACTTCCGCTGTGTGCCTTGAATGCTGCAAATGTACTGAATACATCTGGCGAACCATTTCCGAATGCAAGAAAGGTAGCACCCGCAACACTTTGCGACATGCCCAGACTATTTGCTATCGTCGCAAGATTTGGACAGAAAAAGTCACTTGAAGCTATCCCGATTGTGCTAAACAATAGACCAGTCCAAAGGACGATGACTGTGAATGCGACAGGCTGTGCATCTTTCATGTCGCAATAGTACCAAGCGATGTAGTCCACCATGCCCGCACTCTCGGGGCTGCAATATTTTCTGGCATATTTGCACGGATCTTTGGCTTCATGAATATGTTCACAGTGATGCTTTGGCGTCTTTGATGTCAGCAATGTTGTGTTGCTAAGAATGCCAGCTGGTGCATTGAGCTCAGCACTCGCCAAGCTCGAGGCAAAGTCGTTCTCATTGTGCTGAAATTCGAGAGAAGTGGCATGGACCAAGTTTAGAGCGCAAGCTATGATGCTCAAGCGCAAGACATGCATATACAATAGTCCGAAGCTTGGGCGGAGATCGTATGCTCTGTTTCGCTAAAGCCAGAAACAGCCGGCAATCGGTCTTGTAAGTAGAGCTTAAGTCACACCGACTGGATGTTCTAAGGAATCAGTGTCTCGCCCGACCGGCTTGCAGAGGCGTGAAAAGTCCCCGAGGATCACTAAGGATACGATTGTATAGCAGTTGGCCCGACACGATGGAAGTGTATATGTATGCTATTCTTGGGTGAATGCGCAACGATTTCAGCGGCTGAGCAGTTCCCCCCGGGTGAAGCCACTCCCGCGTTGTATGAACGCTGGCTTGCACTCACTGCATCCACAAAAACACTCTCCACCTCCACCCATCTCCTACCTACAGTACAAATACAAATACGCAGTAATCTTTACTGGCTATACAGACCCTTCACCTATACTCTGACCTCCGATGTTGTAGCATACAACCTTCACGAACCTGCAGTCTGCTTTCTTATGGGATCACCTCGGCCCTGACGAGAAGTTCCACGCCGCACCACTCAATTCGAGCATAGGCTCGTCTGGATGATTCAGCTTGCTTGAGAACAATCATGCCAGCAGACGCCAGGGCCGAGCTACCTGCTGATCTTATCGCGGCGATACTCGACTATCTTCCAGTGGCGGATCTGTTTCGTGCTGCTCAGGTATGCCTGCTATTCAAGGACTTGGTGTATGATGATCGCCGGTGGGTTGCGAAGCTCAAATCTATCGGTTGCTGGTCAGATGCTGCTGCTCGACAGCATCATGAGAATGAACTATTTCGCAGACAACAAAAGATCAATGGCAAGAAAGCTGTAAAACCCAAAAGCTCACGTGAGGCGATAGCACCAACAGAGGACGGCGAAGTTGAACAGAAGAAATTCCAAGGCAAGCAAGAGCCTGATCTGCTCAATTTCACTCCAAAACGAGAAAAGTTCACTAGCAATAGTGCTGACGAGGGAATTCTCAATGCTGTGAACGATGTTCGCAGCATTAGAGGCCGCGCCAAAATAGAGTTTGCCAAGCTGTGGACCGCACTTTACCCACTATATGAGGACATAGCTACGGCTGCCAATCCATCAGATCCAATGCTGTTTCGGCGATTTCGCCGTCCCGAAGAGCAGGCACAGATGTTGAAACAATTACAGCAATTTGGTCGTGCCCGAGCTGTGGACGACTGGGAAAACAAAAATGCGAAGATCATGGCTATGGTGGACCTCTTCAAGGGTGCAGCCATTCGAGAATTCGAGATAGCTTATGATAATCGAGATGAGGAATCAATGAGGCGGTACTCTGCAGTGCTCGGTGTACTCGAGGACGAGAAAGCTTGTGTCTATGCCTTTTGCCATAAGAACATTCTCTTCACCAATAGTCCTGCAAATCCGTTCGAGTGCTTTGACTCCTTCTCGGACGATACTTCTATCAATCTGACCCCAATGAGTCGCATGACTGCAAGTCTCGCACTAGAGCTCATCTCACAACGAGACCTGGTGGAGAGGGTCTTTGACAAGGCGGCACAAGCTTGGCATGTATTTGTCGAACGGGTCTTCTCCGTGCTACTCACAGAATACGTGAACAAGCTGATTGACTATGCCCAACAACAAAGCACGCAGGCTTACTTATTAGCTCTGACCGGGTCATACCAGCACCTGCACAAGTTGATAATAGAACTGAGTCCTGATGAAGCTACAGACAGACGAACTAGTGAGGTCGAAATTGTAAATGGTGTTATGAAGAAGGCAGAAAAGATGAAGCAAGCGGATCCGTATCTCATTCAACTTTTACAAAGAATGTATGAAGAGCACATCAGTTACTATTTGGAAGAGGAAATCGCTGTTCTACGCGACCACGTTGTCCGCGAAGTCACGAATTGGGACAAGCAAATCAAGAATGAATCCTTACAAACGGAGCAGCTGTTCCTCAGTGGTGTCAATAGAGAAGTGGCAAAGAAGAACTTTTTGACATCATTCACAAAAGTCATACTAATGCCAGTAAATGTTGTCGGAAGTGTTATGCCGTTCCCAGCTCGACCCTTGGTCGCAACAGACGAGAGCCAAACTCCGGGCATCATTGCTGGCAACAACGATCTGGTGGGAGAAACACAAACAGAGATGCCAACCACAGAGCTGGCTGCTCGAGCCGCGATCATGAAATCTGGCTTGGCCCGAATCAAGAGGCTTCTCAGTCTCGAAGTCGCTTTACAACTGATACACACATGCAAAGAATCAATCGACAGAGCTAGGTCTTTCGTTTCGTTTCCAGGACGGATGGGCGAAGAAACTAGAGAGCAGTGTGAGACCATGTTCAGTATCATGCTGCAAGCACTTGGAGCTAGGCACATACAAGTCGGCTTCGACATGGCCCTAAATTCCCTAAAGGCCTTCAATCCACGAAACAACAAGGAAGTGGCTCAAGTTCAGCCGCTTGTGGACTTTCTGGAGTTGGTCCACGTAGGTGACTTGATGCAACAAATGGTGGATGTATTCTACAATCAAGAGCTCTCCGGCATCGTAGACAAGTCGG
The DNA here is from genome assembly GCA_005281515.1 of Taphrina wiesneri. Lineage (NCBI taxonomy): Eukaryota > Fungi > Ascomycota > Taphrinomycetes > Taphrinales > Taphrinaceae > Taphrina > Taphrina wiesneri. Next base: position 186,128 of record RHGK01000021.1, read on the forward strand.
ACTTTTTGAGTCCCGCAGTCAAAGAAAAGAAGAAATTCGAACAAATGATTGACGAAAAGGTGGCGGAAGGATTGAATCGTGGCATCGACGTCTTGATGGAACAGATCGACTACATCCTCATCACGACGCAGAAGCCAACAGACTTCAAACCGTGGCTGGTGTTGGGTCAGGACGATCACTTGGATCTGCGGGAATCCAGTACTGCGGTCGCGGTAGTCGAGTGTCTGACGACACACACGGAACTACTCCGCGGAAGCACGGATAAAGGGACACTGGACGTCTTCTTCCAGGAAGTCGGCGTGCGGTTCTTCGGGAGCCTGTGTAAGCATTTCAAGAGACAGTCCTTCACCATCGAAGGAGGCCTGAAGCTCATCAGTGACTTGAACTACTACCACGCCTTCATCACGTCCCTCAAACAGCCCTCCATCACGCCGTACTTTGTCGCCCTGAAGGAGTTGGGCAATATTTACATTATTTCCGGACGGGATGGCAAGGCAGTCGGACAGGTCATCAGTGACATTGCTCGGTTCGGCGGCGTGTTGAGGCCCGAAGATGTTTATGAATTTGCGGAACGAAGGGCGGATTGGGCCAAAGTCAAGAAGCACGTCGATCGAGTCATTTACGGCACGAAGATTACCGAGGATTGCATCATCAGTTGAACGCCCTCGCCAGTGTGCCTGACTATCGAGTTCAATGGGAGACGAAAGCATAAGCGGCAGCGTTGGGACTTTTGACGGAGTAAATCTTTACATTATACCTAAAATTTCAATTTAATCTTGAATCCTCCAGATGCCTTTTTCGATCCACCGTCTCCCCGTTTCCCATGGTCCTCACTCGACCGTTTACTAGTGGTGGTGTGTCGTTCCGTGCGACGTTGGGCGCGTCTGATGACTTTTGCGAGCGTCATTGCTTCTTCTCCATCACTATCGTCGTACACGAATCGATCATCCTCGGCTTCGAGTCTCAGCGCCCTCGCGAACGTATTCTGACTCTTTCTCCTCTTTTTCGAACGGTGCTGGCTTCTTCTCAGTTTGTGACGCAGTATTTGTTGTGCTCTTTGTGATCGGTAGTCCACTCGTTCAGCGACCAATTCTTCAGAGTCGTGACCAGAGTCGTATGTTTTTCTCTTGATTTTCCTCGACGAGCGACGCACAGAATCTTCCAGTACACTCGGTGTCACGCTGCTCGCTCGAGCCGCAGAACCCAGGTCTGTTCCACCGTTAGTAATCTTTGCCATTCTTGGTGTTTCCGAGGCTTTCTGAGCGGATATTGCGAGGTAACGCTTCCTTTCCTCACACATCCTTGTGGAGTACTCTATTTCTCGAGGCAAATCAATGTTTTCTGCAAGACTGTCGGCTTCTGTAGCAGGACTCAAAGTCGGCACACGGAGATTGCCTGGGCCTGGACCAAAGGGATTCGAGGCAGTCTCTTCCACCGTGCCATTTGTCTCGATGTAAAAGTACATGAGCCATAAGAAAGCACGAGCTCTGCTGTCACTCGTGTAGTGAAAGTCACTGAGCAGTTCGTGAGGCAGGAAGTGAGGATCTGGAAAGTGCTGGATGTCCATGACCGTGGCGACATGGGTGAGGAGAAAGATGAGAGTGATTGGACTCGTTAATGGTTTAGGGAGTTTCGCGCGTTGGGCCTCTCGAAGAGAGATCCAATCCACTGGCCCTTTGTCACAGGAGCCCTTCAGAATGCCTTTCAGGCGTGGTGCATCTTGAAGCATCTTGTGGCCTGTGCCATAGGCCTGTATAGCTGGGATGGGATTATAGGTACGGGCTTGTGTAGGTGTGAAGACGAGTGTCGTGTTGATCCGGCCAGTATTGACTAGCACCGAGGCCATGCACACCTTGCGAGTGACGTCCATGTCATTGAGAAACTTGTCCTTCAGAGTTTTGGACAGCTTGTTTGATGCCAAAAGATCTTCGACATAGAGGTCCCCGAATGTGACCAGATTGCCTGGAGTATCATACACCGAACCAGGACGTGGTGTGAACACTGCGTGGTCATCGTCGAAAATCTTCTCGAGCAATGCATACTGTATGTCGTGTCGATTGAGTGGTTCACCCTCACCTCTTTTCAAGGAAGTGGCTAGCGAGGCGGCCGGAGGCATATTCCCTTCGAGTGAGATGAATCTTATGTAAGTCCAAGCCTTGACGACTTATTTACAAGCTCTATCCTACTAGGATGTCGAGTCTGTTGAGAGAGTAGTGTCCGTGTTCATACAATGTGAGGCCTCATGATCGTCAAGTGTATTTACATGGAGAAGGTGAGTGGTGGGATGGATGTCAAGGGGGCGGATAGGAGAACGAGTGTCGACGAAGGGTCTAAGCGAGCGAAAGTCTGCATGTCCTGGATTTCGTTCGGTGCGACACGTCTCTATTCCCTAATGAATCAAGAGGCTCGGTCGCGCACAGGTTACCGTGGAAGATGACCCGCAGTTCTCCCAGCAAAAAATCCTTGGAACTCACCTCGAGCTCGCTTCAACACAGCGCACACGACTCGACAACGTCAAGTCACGACGCACAGTGCTTGCTGCTAGTCGTCCAGCCGGCATCTGGTTCGTGAGTGTCCAAGCCTGTACAAGTTAGCCTGTTGTCCCAAAGTCGAATACCAACATGTCTGAGGTCGAGAAGGTCTATGTCTCGTATGATCAGATACACACACTCTGCCAGGTGACTGGAGACAAAATCCTCGCAGAATTCAGGCCGGATCTGATCATTGCCATCGGCGGTGGTGGATTTATCCCCGCTCGAATATTGCGAACATTCCTTAAGGTTCATGGCCAGAAGAACATTCCTATTCAGGCCATCGGACTGGTGCTTTATGAAGATCTCGGTACCGGTGTCGAGGAACAAATAGGGACGGAAGTACAGAGGATTCAGTGGTTGGACTTCTCGACACTAGGTGGTGCCAGTCTCGTCGGCAAACGTATCCTGATCGTAGATGAAGTGGACGACACCAGGACGACGCTCCACTACGCACTGAGAGAGCTCAAGAAGGATGCTACCCAGCAGGCAAAACAAAAGGGAGTCGAGGACACTACACAGTTCGGAATCTTCGTCGTACATAATAAGAACAAGGAAAAGAGGGAACAGCTAGATGGGCTGATGGACATGAGTAAATACTATGCCGGACAAGAGGTTGGCGACGAGTGGATCTGTTATCCATGGGAATCGAAGAACATCGAGGAGCATACACGTTTGGCTACAGCCAACAAATGATAGGGGCTATATAAAAACAAGTTGTGAGAACTTTCCGTTTCATGCTTTTGTACAATGCAATTCCTGACTTAATTGCTTATCCTTGCTTCTGTGACCTTCTGGCACGAACACCCTCTGCGAGCTCTTCCAGCATCGTAATTGTGGTATCAAAGTTAACACAAGCATCCGTGATAGACACACCGTGCTGCAGACCTGCTTTGCCTTCCTTTGGAACCTTTTGTGTGCCTTCGTTAATGTGACTTTCAATCATGACACCAAAGATGTTGTCGCTTGCATTCTTGAGCTGGCCAGTAATGTCGAGAGAGACCTTTGGCTGGTTCCTGTGGTCCTTCTGGGAGTTTGCATGCGAACAATCAATCATAATGCGACGTTTATCGAGGCCAGCCTTTCCCATAGCGGCGGATGCTTCAGCGACAGACTTGGCATCATAATTGGTACCGTGCTTTCCTCCTCGAAGGATGATGAAGGTGTCTTCGTTACCTTTGGTCTGCTGAATGGCTGCTAGTCCCTGCTTAGTGACTCCTAAGAAGGTATGCGGGTGGGCGGCAGCACCAATGGCATCGACAGCGACGCCTAGACCACCGTCCGTTCCGTTCTTGAATCCAACTGGGTAACTGAGTCCAGAAGCCAACTCACGATGAAGCTGTGATTCAGTTGTGCGTGCACCAATAGCACCAAGAGATAGGAGATCTGCCAAGAACTGAGGGGAGATGGTATCAAGCATCTCGCTTGCCAAAGGAATTCCCATCTCTGTAAGTTCTACAAAGAGTTTACGTGAGATCCGGAGACCTTTATTGATCTTGAAACTGCTATCGATATCGGGATCATTGATCAAGCCTTTCCATCCGACGGTCGTTCGGGGCTTTTCGAGATAACTTCGCATGACTATCAACAAATCCTTCGAGAGCTTTTCTCTAAGTGGCAGCAACAATCGGGCATATTCAAGTGCTTGATCCGCATCGTGCAGTGAACAAGGCCCAACGACTACAACAAGTCGATCATCCTGTCCATTGAGAACGTCTTGAATCTCCCTTCGGGCACGCATGACTGTTCGTAAGGATGCTGACGTCTGCGGGTACTCCTCTTGCAACAACATAGGTGGGATTAGAGGATTGTTGCCCAAGATACGAGAATCTTCCGAAGCAAGATTCCATGACTCTGCGAGTACATCTCCGTTTGTGGCCATGATTTTGTATAGAAGTTGAACCTTTTCACGTTGAGGATCCTGAATGAGTCACTTGTAGATATCATGGATTGCGTGCGACTTGAGAAAATCTTGGTGGAGTCACGTCGGCATGGCGTAACGGCTGGAAATGAAGAGCGTGGGATGCTGTATCATCCAGACATCTCTCAAGACATACACACATACTTTGCAATAGGAACACCTGGCCATTGCTTCATATGTCTTCAAGGGTCACAGTCCTTTCCATTACAGAAGACATCTTGAAGAAAGTTGTACAATTTTGGGAGATATCACTCGTACAATGAGGAATTATCTTGCTGTCATGCAATCCTCGCCAAATTTCCAAGGTTAAGCAGAACGTACTCGGCTGCATCAAGCTCGCAATTGATGGGCCAAATCAGCGGCTCAGTTTGGGCTCAATTCAATAGCAGGAGCTGCAATCATGTTTGTCTCTGGTCCTGAAGAGCCTTCTAGAACATGTTTCGTGGCACATGTAACAAGTGGGTACAGTAGAACGAAGTGGTAGTGACGACAGACCCTGTGCATGAAATATATGTTTTATGCATGTACGCGTCTACTTGATTACAGCTAAGCATTCGATCGATCGAGCACGAAGCGCGTGCATGAAGGCAGCGGATCTGATAAGATAGTGCGGGGCCCACATCTGCACAGCGCATCCACTTTCTGAGGCAGGCAACACTTCCAACGATTCCAGCGCAGGACAGGAACGCAGGCACTCCTGGTGAAGGGGAAGAGGGCCGGAGGAGCAATCAGTCGCTGATTGGGTCGATCAGGTGCGCAGGTGGGCTTGTGGCTGGTGGGGGAGAATCATGGATGGCAACAGAAGCTGATCAGATCACACCACCGTTACAACCAGTCCCTCTCCCTCCTCTCCCTCCCTCTCTCTCTCTCTCTTCCTTGACCTTCCCTGTTGCCCCTTTCATGGCCTGATCCACTGCCCGTCTTTCCACTTGGTAGAGTCTGAGCCTGATATAAGATCTGTCTGTCCTGTCGCTCAATCAGATCACACGACTAAAAGTACTGTTCAAAAGCTACTCAACAAGAGCTGAACATCATGACTTACTCAACAATGCTCCTCGCAGCCAACACACGGCATCATTCTCTTCCAGGTCCATCCACTACGAGCGTGTTTCCCTTCATCAGGAGGGATTCTCAGAGTAGTGACACTTCGACTGGTTCACAAAGCAGCACAGTCAGCCAGCACAAGTCAGCATCCACTTGCGGCTGTAATCACGAAGAGAAAGAGATTCGATAGAATCGAAAATGATGAACGAGAAGATCAATATGATCGGCGTGTGTATACTATGAATGAAGCATCTTGTTGGATCATGATCCCGAAAGATAAACACGACGAATGAGAAGCGTAAAGGTTGGGGAAGGGAACGTTTCCCGGTTGAAGCTCGTTGGAGATGAATTAATCGGTCGAAATGCAACGGATACGAAAACGTTGGGCTGAGTCGAGATAATATCACGTAGACTCATGTCTCCTGAGCACAGTACAAGGATGAAACCCAATTCTGAACAGCATCGCTGATGCTAAAGGAAAACTGATATTTTGCTTGCTTCGCCATTACTCCCTCATTTGACGCTCACCTTTCTTGAACCACTGGCTTTGCGAACAGAAGTACCACTAGCCTTTCTAGCCACAGGTGCGTCCTTCTTTGCCTTGATCGCTTTCGGAGCTTCGGCAGACTTGAGTTTCTTGGCTGCAGGACTTTCATACTCGTAATCGATGCCAGCATCCTTGAGCTTCTTCTGTTGTGTCGATCGTCGCTTCTTCTCCCGTTTCTCCAGCTCCAGCCACTGTTCCTTCGTCTTTGGGGACTCAACTCTGTCCTTGGCAATCTGTGCCCACGGCACGGCTTTGAATTTCTTGCTTGCTCCCTTAAAGAGATCACGACCACCTTTCTTCTGGAACTCCTCGGGCGTGAGCAGAATGACTTGTAACAAGTGGGAAGCCAGCAAGTAATTGTGCATCGTCTGGGCCACAATCTCAGCGACACCACGATCACTGAATTCGATGAATGCATAGTGTTTCGAACGTCCAGTCTTCTTTGACCTCGACATGCGCAAGTTCAGTATCGTGCCAAACTGCGAAAAATATGAAGTCATTTCTTCCTCGTAAAACCCATGAGGTATGCGACCGACATACAATATACCAGTTTCGTCCACTTTCTTCTTCTTCGTTAGGGCAGAACTTATTGTGGGCGTGAGATTCGATAGTTCGATGATTCGATCGTCTTCGTCACCCTGTGCTTCGTCGTCCGAATCGGAATCCGAGTCGAACCCTTTTAACAATTCCGCGCGCTTTTCCGCTGTCATTTCCGTCTCGTCCTCAACACTACTCTCTTCTTCCTCTTCTTCAGACCCTGACTCAAATGCTGCAAAGTCATCTTGTGCAATTTTCGTCGGCTCAGCGGCTCTTGTCGCTTCGGGTTGTTTTCTTTTAGCGGGCATTATGGTAAGTAGGGCTTCTATCAGGTTCTGTTGCCTGGGACGGACAAGATGACTTTGTTGTGTAGCAGTTGATTCGTCAGATAAGTTTGTGTGCCTGTGTGCAATAATTATCAGCCAAGGAATTGTTCCCGAAAACTCGTGCTTCTCTGGTCCACCCACCCGTGGACACTTGGGCAGCGAGGACTTGCGGACCTTGGAATAACTCCGAGCTTTCGCCGAATCGTCGGCTCCGCATGAGCAACGGATCCATCTCAAATTTCCAAGGGTCACTCACTCCCATTTCAATAGATAATCGCCAACTCTACTCGGGAATGTGTACATGTACACGTACATGTACTTGCACCGCCGCAGATAAACTGTCGTCGACGTCAGCTGTGGACACACTCGCAAATGCAAGATGCGGTAAGAGAAAATCTGATGTACAAGTCTAAGCGGATCCAGTTCAGGCTGGAGTCGAGCCGGCACATTAGGCTTGTTGTCTTCTTCAAGCCTTAGGCACGTAGAACCGCGCCGCCCGGTTCCTGGGTGTGTTTGTTTCACCATCTTTTGGCAGAATAATAGGGGGCTAAGGAGATGACCCGGGCCCTCACGAGGCCACGCAAGCTTTATCTCCTGTGCCGCCGCAATACGCCTTACTACCAGTCTATGGCTAGCACCGGGTCTGCAGGTTTCGGTCGGCTGAATATGAGATTGCTAAGTCAGAACATTCGATGCTTTTTATCATGCAAGTAGAGTGCTTAAACACTGGAACTACCAATATTGGAGAACTTGGCAGGTCCAATGGGACTGTCTCATTTACTTATATTGATATTTGGCCAGAGACGCGTACTCGAGCAGGTAGTTCTTATTAGTATGATGATTATACTATTCCCAACTCGTCCTAGTCATTACACATTCATACCCTGTATCTTCCCAAATCATCTCACGTTATCTTCATTGGGTAGCACCAGTCGTGTCCAAACAGAGAAACTCTGACTGCCCTCAGCTTGGAGGCATGCAGAATATCGAACAGGTTCGACCACTCTACTATATATGTAGCTCAATTGCTAGATCAACACGTTACCGCTCAGCAGCTGCAGCAATAGATTGTGTAGCAAGGGTGACTTGATACGACGATTCCGAACTTAGCCGAGCTGGGCTCACGTCCACACCCACGGTCAACGAGATCCAGAGGTGACGACAAAGAGCAAATCATAAAACACTTGATTGAACACCTGAGGCTAGACGCGTGAGACGAAGGTAGCAGAGTCGACTCAGTATGGCCGCACTGCCAATCAAGTTTCAGGAGTAAGTAATCCTTCTGTTTGGTTCGTACGATGTCATTAACATCATAGGCACCTGCAACTGACGCAGGCTCCGTACAATATCCCGCAAGCTGCAATCACTTTCAATACTCTGACTCTCCAGTCCGACAAATATGTGTGTATCCGAGAGGCCGAGTCAAACCAGCTGGTGGTCATCGATGTGGAGAACCCAAGCAGTATCATGCGAAGAAACATACAAGCCGATCATGCTATCATGCACCCAAGACAGAACATCATCGCTTTGAAAGCACAACGACAGCTTCAAATCTTCAATTTGGACGCGAAGTCGAAGCTCAAGTCTCATGTAATGAATGAGGACATCAAGTATTGGACCTGGGTCTCCACTAACATGATCGGAATAGTCACGCCGAACAGTGTATACCATTGGTCACTAGAAGGAGATGATGTGCCGAAGAAGATGTTCGATCGGGGCCTGAACATGAACGATACACAGATCATCGCCTACAAAATCAATTCCGACGAAAAGTGGTTTGTACTGATTGGTATCAAGAGCGACAATGGACGTATCGCGGGCGCTATGCAGCTATACAGTGCTGACCGAGCACAATCCCAGCCAATTGAAGGACATGCTGCTGCCTTTGCAACGATCAAACTCGAGAATCACCCAATTGAAACTAAGCTCTTCACCTTTGCTGTGCGAACTGCGACTGGTGCAAAGCTCCACGTTGTCGAGATTGACCATAACTCGGCCAACCCAGTATTCCAGAAGAAGCAAGTTGATGTCTTTTTCCCTCCTGAAGCGGTGAATGATTTCCCAGTCGCCATGCAAATTTCGAAGAGGTATGGCATTATTTACATGGTCACGAAGTACGGTTTCATTCATCTCTACGATCTTGAGACCGGAGTGTGCATTTACATGAACCGCATTTCTGGCGAGACTGTGTTTACAACAGCTGATCACGAGGCAACATCTGGAATTATGAGCATTAACAGAAAAGGACAAGTACTGTCAGTATCGGTCAACGAAGACACCATTATTCCATACATAATGAACACGCTCAGCGATTCGTCCTTGGCTGTCAAACTAGCAGGCAGAGGAGATCTGCCAGGTGCAGATGACATTTACGTCCAGCGATTCCAGCAACTCTTTGCTTCCGGAGATCTTAGCGAGGCTGCGAAGGTGGCTGCCAATTCACCAAGAGGAATTCTGCGAACTCAGGACACTATACAACGATTTAAGAACGCTCCAGCACCTCAAGGTGGACTATCACCCATTCTGCAATATTTCGGGTCGTTGCTTGACAAAGGAGCCCTGAATGAGTATGAAACCATGGAGCTGTCTCGACCTGTCATTCAACAAGGTCGAATCCAACTACTTGAGAAATGGTTCGGAGAGAACAAATTGGCTTGTTCCGAACAGTTGGGAGATCTTGTCAGGACTTCCAATCTCAATCTAGCATTGCAAATCTACCAGAAGGCTGGTGTTCCAGGCAAAGTCGTCGCTTGTCTTGCAGAAACTGGTCAATTTGACAAGATTGTGCCGTACGCTGCCCAGTCCGGATACTCCCCAGATTATGCCGCTTTGTTGCAACATATCGTCAGAATCAACCCTGAACAGGGTGCCGAGTTTGCTACTCAGTTAGCAAACACCGAAGGTGGCTCTTTGGTTGACATCGATCGCGTCGTGGACGTTTTCATGTCACAGAACATGATTCAACAAGCCACTGCCTTCTTGCTAGATGCACTCAAGGACAATCGGCCCGACCAGGCTCACCTGCAGACGCGACTTCTCGAGATGAATCTGCTGAATGCTCCGCAAGTGGCAGATGCTATTCTGGGTAACGATCTGTTCAGTCACTTCGATAAGCCCTCCATTGCTGCGCTGTGTGAGAAAGCCGGTCTTTATCAACGAGCCTTGGAGCTATATGACAGTCCCGCTGATATCAAGCGCGTTGTTGTGCACACACAGGTACTCAACCCCGAATGGCTAATTGGCTTCTTTGGCAGGCTTTCGGTTGAGCAATCCCTGGATTGCCTCAATGAGATGCTAAAACAAAACATTCGACAGAACCTGCAAATTGTAGTACAGATCTCTACAAAGTACAGTGACCTAATCGGTTCACATAGATTGATTGAGTTGTTCGAGAAGTACAAGACTCCAGAAGGTCTCTACTACTACTTGGGATCCGTGGTCAACCTGTCTGAGGATCCAGAAGTGGCCTTCAAGTACATTCAAGCAGCTGCCTCTATTGGACAGCTCAAAGAAGTGGAACGAGTCTGTCGCGAGTCGAGTGCATACAATCCGGAAAAGGTCAAGAACTTCCTCAAGGAGGCGAAGCTGCCTGATCAATTGCCACTCATCATCGTCTGTGACAGGTTCAACTATGTACATGATCTTGTGCTCTATCTATACCAAAATCAGCTGTTCAAGTTTATCGAGATCTACGTGCAAAAGGTGAATTCCTCAAGAGCTCCTGCTGTCGTTGGCGGTCTGCTCGATGTGGACTGTGACGAATCGATCATCAAGTCTCTCTTAATGTCTGTCATTGGTCAAGTTCCTGTCGGGGAGCTAGTTGCTGAGGTCGAAAGACGAAACAGGTTGAAGATGCTCTTGCCATTCCTTGAGATGACTTTGAGTCAAGGAACTCAAGATCCAGAAGTCTTTAACGCTCTAGCCAAGATCTACATTGATAGCAACAACAACCCTGAGAAGTTCTTGAGAGAGAACGATATGTACGATTCTCTGACAGTCGGAAAATACTGCGAGAAACGAGACCCTCACCTGGCGTTCATCGCATATCAGAAAGGCAACAACGATCTAGACCTTGTGCGAATTACCAATGAGAACCAGATGTTCAAGCAACAGGCTCGATATCTTCTCAGCCGACGCGAAGGTGATTTATGGGCCGCAGTGCTTTCACCGGACAACAACAGTAGGCGCCAATTGGTTGACCAAGTTGTCTCCACCGCAGTACCAGAATCGTCATCACCAGAGGACGTCTCTGTCGCTGTTAGGGCGTTCATGGCTGCAGACATGCCAATTGAGTTGATCGAACTGTTGGAAAAGATCCTCCTTGAAGAATCTGCCTTTAGTGACAACCAAAACTTACAGAATCTGCTCATTCTTACCGCAATCAAGTCTGACAAGTCACGAGTCCGAGATTACATTCAGAAGCTCAGCAACTACGATGCACCCGATATTGCCGGCATCGCTATCGCGAATGGCCTCCATGAAGAAGCCTTTGACATCTACCAGAAAACTGGTGCACATGGGGACGCAGTCAATGTTCTCGTTGAGCACATTGTCTCTATCGACCGAGCTAGTGACTATGCAGACAAAGTCGACATCCCAGAAGTCTGGAGTAGGCTCGCAAAGGCACAATTGGATGGCTTGCGTGTAACGGACTCCATTGAATCGTATATCAAGGCCAAAGATCCAAGCAACTACTCCGAGGTCATTGAAATCGCTGATCGATCCGGCAAATCGGAGGATCTCATCAAGTACTTACAGATGGCTCGAAAGACAGTGCGCGAACCAGAGGTAGATACGAGCTTACTGCTCGCATTCGCCAAAACGGAAAGGGTGCACGACCTCGAAGACTTCCTGCAAGGAACAAATGTGGCAGATGTCAACAAGGCTGGAGACGACTGTTACAATGCTGAACAATACCAGGCCGCCAAGATTCTGTTCACTAGCATCTCCAATTGGGCTCGCTTGGCTTCCACTCTTGTTCATCTTGGTGAATACCAAAACGCAGTCGATTGTGCTAGGAAGGCAAACAGCATCAAGGTTTGGAAAGAGGTTAACCAAGTCTGTATCGACAAGCGAGAGTTCCGACTTGCTCAGATTTGTGGATTGAACTTGATCGTTCATGCAGAAGAACTTCCAGAACTGGTCAAGCAGTACGAATATAATGGCTACTTCGACGAATTGATCGCTCTCATGGAGCAAGGTCTTGGACTAGAGCGAGCACACATGGGAATGTTCACAGAATTGGCAATCTTATACACAAAATACAAGCCAGAGAAGGTCATGGAACACATTAAGCTCTTCTGGGGTCGTATACAAATGCCAAAGACTATCCGAGCTTGCGAAAGTGCTCACTTATGGCCGGAACTTGTCTTCTTGTACATCCACTACGATGAGTTCGATAACGCAGCGCTCACAATCATGGAACGTGCCGCGGATGCCTGGGATCACAACGAGTTCAAGACGGTCATGGTCAAGGTTGCCAACCTCGAAATTTATTACAAAGCTCTCAACTTTTACCTACAGGAGCAGCCTATGCTCTTGACCGATCTGCTGCAGACCTTGACCCCTCGAATTGATCACACGCGAGTCGTGCGACTGTTCGAAAAATCCGACAACATTCCACTCATTAAATCGTACCTTGTGGCGGTGCAAGAGAGGAATATTGAGGCCGTCAATCGTGCTTACAATGAGCTTCTGATTGAGGAAGAAGACTACAAAGGTCTTCGAGACTCCGTGGATGGCTTCGACAGATACGACACGTTAGACTTGGCGCAGCGACTCGAGAAGCACGAGCTGCTCGAATTCAGGCGAATTGCCGCTCATCTTTACCGCAAGATGAAGCGATGGCAACATGCAATCGACCTAGCGAAGCAAGATCGCCTGTGGAAGGATGCTGTCGAGATTTCCGCTATCAGTAACAAGTCTGACATCGTAGAGGAGTTGGCCAGATACTTTGTCGAGGTCGGCAACAAAGAAGTGTTTGCAGCTATGCTCTATACCTGCTATCACCTTATCTCTATGGATCTTGTCATGGAGCTGACGTGGCGATACAGTCTGAACGACTACACCATGCCTTACATGATCAACCACCAGCGCGAGCAGCAAGCACGATTCCAACAATTGTACCTAGATAATGAAGAGCGAAAGAAGAAGGAGCAGTCGAGCGAAAAGACGGAGGAGAATACACCGATGATCAACAACCCTCTCATGATTACAGCAGGAGGCATGATGGGTCAATCATCAGGTATGATGAATGGTTATGGCAATGGTATGATGCCGCAACAGACTGGCTATGCACAGTTCTGATTCAATGATCGATTGTAAAGCCATGAACTAGACAGTTGCGGGAAAAGCAAGATATTCAAAACACTAGTATATTATATTTTCAAGACAACCTGGGCCATATCATCTCTGTTTGGACATGTGAGGAGACATTAGCCGAGCCGTTCTTCATCTCATGACATGAACCCAGAAATGACGTTGTGTTCAAAGGACATGTCTATACTCTACTCGTCCTAGTAAGACAAGATCGACCATGCGAATCGCCATAATAGAGTGTGATGCGCCGATGCCGGTGCTACAAGAAAAGTTCGGAACATACACAACCTATTTCGAAAGACTACTCCGATCTTCAGTGGACAAGTCCGTAGCGGAGTCCCTGGAATTCATCACCTTTCGTGCATACTTGGACGAACCACTTCCTAGCACGGCAGAAGCATTAAGAGGCCTAGACGGCGTGCTACTCACTGGCTCGCGCTTCAACAGCTACGATGACGACGCATGGATACAACGCACACTCGACTTTATCAGAACGTCCTACCGACGCATAAAAATGGTAGGCATCTGTTTCGGCCACCAACTCATCGCGAGGGCACTGGGCGGCCAAGTCGCGCGGAACCCGAAAGGATGGGAAATCTCAGTCACGTCCACGACGACGTTTTCATGTGAATTGTTGCCGACGCTACGGGACTTGCGACTACACCACATGCACAGGGACATTGTCACCGTTCCCCCGCCTCACGCACAAATCGTGGGCTCGAATGAGGTTTGTGCGGTACAGGCGTTATATGAGCCCGGGAGATACTTTTCCGTACAGGGACATCCTGAATTTAATGCCGAAACGGTAGAGACGCTCGTTCGTGATAGAGTCGGCAGGGGGATCGTGCCCGTGGAGTATGGTGAGGATGCACTTTCTCGTGCGCGCTTGCCTCATGATGGAAAAGTTGTTGCCGCTGCCATTGTTGAATTTTTCAAGAGTAGCGTTGCGTAGTCGTCGGGCGGTGGATCGAGTATGGAGACGCCATTTTGGTAAAGTATGTGATAGTACGACGGTATTCTTTGGCGCCTAGCCGGTCGTTCAGCAAGTTAAGTTAAGTTACCATTCAGAGAGGCTCAGAAGGGGAATTGCAAAGCCTTGTTGAGCGACTTTGATGCGTCACAGAACAGTTGTAGGATTGGCTCTTACAGGCAGATTCACTTTGTGATTGTGCGCAAGTCGAGCACGCAGCCAGAATAGACTGCGAGGTCAGCATGACGAGGCTAAGAACTTGACTGATCACTTCATGTGGTCCATCGAACACGCCTGGTACAAGTCCAGCAGCATAGATATTACACTCACATGAGAAGAATACACGAGACTGTACAAGCATTACATAGTACTTGGAATGAGGAGCACGTTTCTGAATTCGATCTATCGTAACGACGTCTGACTACTAATACATATGTGAAGTCCTCCATGGGGACAATTGGACATGAGGATAAGGCCTTGTATGCCTTACTCGCATCTCGTCTTCTGTTCCTTGAAGCTCCGTGATTCAACGCAAATCCTGCCTTGTCTATCGCTCTATCTATATTTGCATTGTTGCAGCAGTTTGCGTTGAGCCAAAGCTTGAAGTTATACATGAAGGTCTATTGTATCTTGAGTTGTCTATATCATTCGTCGTTATGGTCGTTAGAAACGCTTGCTTGCTCTAGTGATACCGCTGGAAATGAAGAAAGAATAAGCAATATAGTGGCACTCAGTGTGATATATATACATTGTCAGTGCCATAGCGTAGCATTTACTGCTTTACCACCAGCTGTTCTGGCTGAGGTTGTTGTTGTAGCCTGAACCGCCCCCGCCACCGTATGATTGCTGAGGAGCAGAGTATGAAGAGCCGCCGTAACCACCTCCGTAACCACCAGAGCTTCCACCATAGCCTCCTGAAGAAGAAGAAGAAGCAGCACCGTAGCCTGGGTTTCGTCGGACGTCACGAGATCCACCGCCGCCACGACCACCACCACGACTGCCACGGCCTCTACCACCAAAGGATCCAGCTTCTCGAGCAATAGCTTCAAGGAATGGAGGCACTTCCTGGTTGGCCTCCTTGAGGAGATCAAGCATGTCTCGGACGATTCCCCTGTTTCCTCGGTTGAAGAAAGCGACAGTATTTCCAGTGTTTCCGGCACGACCAGTTCGACCGATTCTGTGGACGTAGTCGTCAATGTCAGTTGGCAGATCGTAGTTGACCACCATAGTGACATTAGGAATATCAAGACCTCGAGCTGCAACAGCCGTGGCGACCATGATGGGAGTTCGTGCTGTTCGGAACATTTCCAAAGCTCTCTCGCGCTCTCTCTGGGTTCGGTCACCGTGAATGGAAGTGGCGGGGAAGTTCGAAGCCAACAGGAAATCAGATAGAGCATCAGCCATTCGCTTTGTCTCCACAAAGATCAAAGTCAGACCATTAGGAGGAAGTGTGTGCAAGATGTCGAGCAGCACAGATCGTTTATCTGGGTCTTCAACGTATTCGACCTTCTGAGTGATATTCTCAGATGTCGAACCGACTCGTCCAACAGAAAGGAATACGTAGTCCTTAAGGAAGTCTCTTGCGAGCATTTGAATTTCTCGCGGGAAAGTGGCGGAAAACATGAGAGTCTGACGTTCATTGACACCTGGCATGTCTTCTCCTTCAACGATTCGTCGGATTTGTGGCTCGAAACCCATGTCCAACATTCTGTCAGCCTCATCAAGAACCAAAAACTTGATGGCAGCTAGCGAAACACGTCCTCTTTCGAGCAGATCTACCAATCGACCTGGGGTGGCCGTCAACAAATCACAACCACGCTCGATGTTTCTGAGTTGTGATCCAATGTCGGCACCACCATAAACTACCTGTGGCTTGACCCAAGATCTGTAAGCAAACTTTCGAGTCTCGTCGTGAATCTGCATAGCCAGCTCCCGAGTTGGTGCGAGGATCAAAGCAGTAGGGTATGCCTTTCTTGATCGACCATATCTCATAGCATCAGACTGCGCACCAGTCAATGGAGGAGGCGATGGTCCAACAGTGAATGCCTGTGAAAGGATTGGGAAGAGGAAACCTCCGGTCTTTCCAGAACCAGTTTGTGCACAAGCCATCAAATCACGACCGGCAGCGACGATTGGGATAGAATACTTCTGCACTGGAGTTGGGACCTTGTAGCCGGACAGCTCGATGTTAGTGACGAGGTGAGCATCGAGAGGAGGCGAAGTGAATTTGAGCACTGGCTCTGGGACGTTGTCTCCTGAAGCCTCAACAGGAATGTCGTCGTACTTCTCGAAGTTGATCCCAGAGGATTGCTGGTGACCAGTCTCGTTAGTCGTTGGGTAGAGCTCACGCTCGAGACGAGGATTTGGCTGTCCAATGACGTGCTTTCCGTCCTTCCATGAACCTTCTCCAGCCATGGAATAACCACCACCACTGCTTCGTGGTGCATCACCGAAACCACCTCGTGGTGCTCGTGAGGCGAAGGATGACTCAGAGCTTCGAGGAGTGTCCCAGCTGGCTCCTTGTCCTTGACGGGGCGCGAAAGCTGGAGCGTTGGGGTTGCCCCATCCGCCTGCACCACCTTGTCGTCCAGCACTATGATGGTCAGATACTATGCTAAGGCTATCCTTGACTTCATACCTTGGTGCTTCACCTCGTCGCACATGTGGGGGTACGTAGCTACCGGCAGGCTTGGCGCCGCCGTTGAGGGACATGCCAGCCATTGAATCGCTGACACCGTTTACATTGTTGTTTTGACTCATTCTCTAGTTGTGTTTGTTATATGGATCAGAGAGTCGTCGATAATTTGTGTTGTCAACATTTTTATGGAACGAAAGCCCATATCGCGCGACAGTCGACGAATTTTTCTCTTAATATCTACCCCGCGACACGTGAATGCAGAGGCAAAGTCCAATGATTCCAGAGAGGAGCGAAATCAGTGTAGCGAAGCCATCTTCAGCTCCATTCACGGCAATTGCAATTGTGTTGCGCACTAAGCTGCAGCTGTAGTCATGGCAGTGACAACTGCGATGTGTCAAGTAGTAAATTGAACTACCCGTCGGCATGGTGCCCGGTTCATATGGTAGTCTCGACATTCTTCTATCTATACATATGGCAGTAATACGAGAGAGCTCGTAATTTGAGCTCGAGATTGGTTCAATAGGGCATGAGATGAGTGTTGGTTTCAATGTTGGCTTGTGGTCAAAGTATACCTAATGACCCACCAGTTGATTCTCGTACATTGACCTTGACTATCAGTCATTGACACAGAAGATCACCCTTGACAAGCCTGAGCATAGTCTTTCTACGCACCAGATGATCACCACATTGCCAGATGAATTACTACAGGCTCAACTTGACTCAGTTGAGCTCTTGTTGGCTATGTATGCTGCAGAAGATGAAATCTCACTCGGCTCCAGCAGCTCTCGATTGCTGGACAGTCTGCGAGCCCACCTAATGTACGAAGATCATGCTTGTGCATGGATTCCAGAGGAGCCAGACATAGTACTGAGACTCGCTGTGCCAATCTGGCAACCACAAGGGACAAGTATGACGTTGTTCCTCATGATTGCGATACCGCTTGTGCAGGCAGAAGAAGTGCATCTTACTGATCCACCGCCGGCTCGATTGAGCGTGGAGCGGACGTCTTTTCTGACTCGAAAAGCTTTACAGGATTTGATCGCAGGAATGCCGTGCCATGGCAACGAGGGCATATTCGAGACATTCGAATACCTACAAAGTACTGCGACATTACTGTTAAAAGAGGATTGTACCAGTCAGACGTCATCTTCAGTCTCTGAGCAAGACACAGTCCTCACCAGAGTGTGGTTCTACCTGCCATCCTTGTCCACCCGCGAGAAGCGAGATGACATGGTCTCTGTTGCTCCGACTTATGGTCTAACAGGTTTTGTGCTAGCGGGGAAACCTGGAGTCCTGTGCGTTGAAGGCAAGGCTGCTGATGTCCAAGCATACCTTGCAGACATAAAAAGAAACTCTTGGGGAGACATACCTTCATTTCAAAAGAAGATCAGTGAGCGATTCAGAGAGGAGAATATAAAGGCCAGGAAGTTCCACGACATGCGAGAAATCACTGATGACATCGAGAGGCATGGACAACGATGCAATAGAAGCAATCTTGCACAAGTAGAAGAGTTCCTAAAAACAGCCGGACTGCCCGAGGCTTTCGGTAAGGTCTTCATGCAGCGAGCCTGACGATACACAACATTGGATTGAGCAAATTTTGCAACTTGGCATAGTGCACAACATTTGAAAGAGCGTTGAGGGATTAGCATATACATATAGGTAGGTAGATACATAGCGGACATCCAAAAGACCAGATCAAGGACGTCTTTCATTGTCGTACGCCCACTGCTGTGCTGCACAGGTGCCCAGGTGACATTGACGAAGCCACGAAAGCCACAACGGGACCAATCTTTTGAGATAATAATCCGATACTTGAAATATCAGTCAGGCACGACCAGTACCGCATATGGTGTAATCACAGCATAGGAGATTGGCGGGAAGAATATGTCGGAGAAACGACAATCCGAAGACGGACCACAACAGCCTGCAGTCAAGAAGGCTCGAGTACATGTCGACACCTCGAAGCCGTCAGCACTGGCGAAGCCGACCGGTGGGAGAAAATACACAGTGTCCGTCGCTGTCCCGGGCGGCATCATTGCCAATGCACAAACTCTAGAGCTCAAGACTGCACTGGCAGGACAAATCGCTCGTGCAGCAGCCATATTCAACGTTGACGAGATTGTGATTTTCGATGAAGATGCCGGCAAAGCAGGCTCTACTCTTGACAAGAATGGATACGAACGTAATGGAGGAGCATCGGAACCAAATATCTTCCTAGCACGTATATTGCAATACCTCGAGACACCACAGTATTTACGAAAAGCAATCTTTCCCATGCACCGCGATCTCAGATTTGCAGGACTCTTGAACCCGCTTGATTGTCCACATCACTTGCGCATCGAAGACGATTTTCCGTACAGAGAAGGTATCACACTTCCCAGCAATTCGGGTGATCCTGATCGTGACACGATGGTCGAGAAAGGCAAGACACTGGTAGAGTGCGGTCTGAAGAGGAGAGTCATTGTGAATCGCAAGATCAAGGAAGGTGTGCGTGTGACATTGGGCATGAAGAAAATCAAGGGATCAAAAAACAAGGAGTTTATAGAGGCCGACGTCGTGTCGCCAGCCACGCCAAGGGAGAAGATGGGATACTACTGGGGATATCAGGTGCGGCTCGCTGATTCAATCTCATCAGTATTCACCGAGAGTCCTCATGCGGAGGGTTATGATCTGACACTCGGCACATCTGAGAGGGGTAAAGACCTCGCGAAAGTGACACCTGAGCTACCAAAGTTCAAGCATCTTTTGTTGGTGTTTGGCGGAGTTGCTGGTCTTGAGTACGCTGTGGATAATGATAGTGGACTGGAGATTGAAGGTAAGGATGCCGAAGAGGTGTTTGATCGTTGGATCAATGTAGCGCCTGAGCAAGGCAGCAGGACGATCAGAACAGAGGAGGCAGTCTACATCACTCTTGCTCAAATGAGGAGCTGTATAACACAGAAAGGTACACGGTAGGAGCAGAGACACGTTATGTACAATATATCTTATGGCTTCGAGCCATACTCGTTTCGCAAACATGGCGATGCAATTCACTCAAGGCCGTACTCGAGGTTACGTGCCGCCAGCATTGGCTTTGAAGTCTCTCCAACAACTGAGCCGAAGCTTTCGAGTGCCCTATCGTTCTCTGAAGCATAGAGTACCGCACCGAAAGCGACTGCGCTGAGTATGACTCTGCCCCAGTTCCAGTAAAGAATTTCTCCAATCAATCTATCGCCCTGTGTCCCATCTTCCTTGCTCGCCTCACCTGTTCGAAGTTGCCTCTGCATCTCCTTGTTCTTTGGCACAATGACGACCTGTAGGCCTAGAGCGAGCAATAAACTTGCGGCAGCCACGGCGTAGCTGGTGCTCGTCTCTCCAATTGTATTGTACGAGAGATAACCCAGACTGGCTACTGTGCTCACAAAGATTGGCGGCAGAATGATGCCTGCCTTCTCAATGAGACCGTCAAAGACTGAGAATTTTGCATGAGAGGACGTTTGAGAGGCGATGAGGGAAGGCATGACCGCGAGACCTGCCCAAGCAGTCGAGCCGAGGAGTAGACCGCACGATACCGTGGAGAATGACCTTGCGATCAATAGACTGTTGACCATCTTGACCAGATATCGGGAATCGGTGGAAGATGAAAGCGATACAATGGACAACCTAGGGCAAGAGGTATAACACAAGCAAGTAGAGGTGATGTCTGTAGTTTTAAGGCTTCCTGGCAACTCGCTATGCATATTAGGACAGAACCCCGCATAAATTACTGCATAGGCAGAGGATACCCGATCTGGCTAGCATGCATGTACGAGTAGGGTGTGTAATAGCTGCAGTACGTACAAGTGACTGCATTTCAATGCATATGTTCTTTCTACGTACTTGATGCTATGCCAACTACGAATTAATGCCTCCACCATCGAGGCAAGTGCTGTAGCAGTGTACCTTCTGTAGACGCACAGAGACAGAGGCTGCTTCGAGAGATCGTGATCAGTGCTATGGCAGCGTTCTGTAGGTACCGTGCAGCTTATTAGTGTAGCTGCTGCTGCTTCTAGAGC
Organism: Taphrina wiesneri; assembly: GCA_005281515.1. Lineage (NCBI taxonomy): Eukaryota > Fungi > Ascomycota > Taphrinomycetes > Taphrinales > Taphrinaceae > Taphrina > Taphrina wiesneri. Next base: position 206,997 of record RHGK01000021.1, read on the forward strand.
GCAGCCTTCAACCGGGGCTGGCTTATCTGCAGATCCCGATCCCATCTCTAGCCGGTGATCCGTCCTTACCTACTGTAGGTAACCTCCAGAGCAGCCTAGACGCCTAGACCAATAGTGGGATCCATCGGTGCGACCGAAAGCCGCTCCACTTTCTCAGCAAAAATCGTCTCCCCAGACTGGACAGTCTCAGACTCCTCGATACAAACAGCATCTCATACTGTGCCTTTGGCTCTCCGTCAGCTTCAGCTCAGGATCATTCGACATCGATCTGTTGATTGTTCAGAGAACAAGTGACCATCAGACGTCGCTGTTGGACTGCATGACCGTCACTGCTTACCACAACGCTCTCGAAAGATGACTGTCCATCCTTGCACGCTGCATGGCAGTCTGCAGAATCTGGCCACGACTGCAAAAGAGGAATTGACGCCGTGGAAGCTTCCTGTTCCTGGTTTTGATGGTCGACCAGCTTTATGCGACAAGGCGCCCAGACCAGGATGTTGGCTCGGTGAGTGACTCACTAGCTAAGTCTTGTCCAGCAGACACTGATTTGTGTAGAGCCACTCTTACCACGAGAGGACAGTTCGGCAGACTACAAAGAGATCTTCAATCTCTTTCAATCTTCCGATTGGGCTAGCAAGGATCCTATGCTCGGCGACATGAACAGATGGCCATATTCACTGAAGACCATCATACAGTTGGTACTAATGAGCGACAAGCCGCAGTGTATACTCTGGGGCAAGGACTTGATCTGTATCTACAATGCTGCCTACTGGAGACATATCGGGACGAGCAACCATCCTGATCTCATGGGAATGCCTGCCAACAAAGCGTTTGTGCACATGCTGGGAACTCCTTGCGATCCGTATCCAGCACTTCAGAAAGCACTAAAGAGTGGACGACCTGTGACCATACCAGAATCACTGTACTTGCGTTCCGAGAAGGATGACAACACCGTCCAAGAGATATATACAAGCTGTAGCATCTCGACAATCTATGGCGACAATTCCTCTCCCATTGGGCTGCTTTGTACCCACACGGAAACCACCATGAAAGTTATGAGTGCTCGAAGGTCGAAAACAACTCGTGCTCTCCTTAACGCGACCCAGCACTTATCCACTTTGCCCGCTCTGAAATCGAAACTTCAATTGGTCTTTGAAGACTGCGGGTTGGATTTTCCAATCTGCTTGATACTTCTCAGACCGGATTACCTGAATCGGTCCTCCAAGCAGGACATGGCAGAACAGGATTTTGTGCAATACGAGACCTGGGTTCATGCTGGTCTGGACGATGCCGCGACGAGCTTACGTTCTGTTGATTTCAGTGAGCCAATTCAAGAGGGTGACCCTCCTCGACATGCACTATTCAGTCATTTGGCTCGTCGGTGTCACGAAACTCGCGGCACAATCAAGTTCGAAGCTGAGCGACTTGACGAGAGGTGCATACGACGTAATTTCGGAATCTCTTCTACTCAGGGACAGCTATCGCCGTTCTATGAGACTGATGCGCAAAACAGGCCGAACCTCAAGCCCTTAGGCTTCATCCTCTTGTGCTTCACGCCTGTCAGACCTCTTAATACGTATTATATGGAGTATGCACATACCATCGAAGAGTTGGTCATCACAGTATTTCAGAATCTACAAGAAATCGACCGTTCCGAAGCTCGCTTGAATGAAGTCACAGCAACACGAAAGACCATGGAAAGGTATTTCTTAGTGCTCAATGATTCTCCTGTTGGCATATCGGTGATGGACTGGAATACAAAAGAAATCTTGTTTGGAAACAAAAGGCTTAGGACGGTTCTCGGGCTGACCGAGGACATTCCAATTGAGAGCTGGCCAGACTGCATATTGCCGGAGGACTTGCCTACAGCACGAGAAGCAATGACCGACGTAGCCCCTGGAGATGAGAGGGCAGAATACATCATACGAACAAAACGGTTGCACACAAATGGCAAATCGGCCTTCATTTCAGTCAACAACTGTTTCCACCAGGACATTCGAGATAATGGTGAGATCTCGACATTCTTGATGACTGCGGTGCATGACTGTTCGGATCAAATGTATGCTCGAGATGCCGAGCTGATTGTAGCGCGAGAAAACGAGCGCTTACAAGCTGCACGTCAATTTGAGGCAGAGCGGGCGGATGAGGCAGATCGAGCCAAGGGTATGCAAACTGAGCATGATGCTCAAATGAAGCTTTGTACTGATTGTCATAGCACGACAGTTGGACTATATCGACACCTTGGCCCATGAGATACGAAATCCAATCTCGGCAATCGTTCAGACTGTGGACGTTCTCCTCGAACGAGTAGCGTCTATAGAAGAAAGTGACCCGGAGCGTGTCAAAGTGCTTCAAGAAATAACAAACGACCTGGGCACGATTGATATCTGCACCGGACACATGAGTCGAGTTGTCAATGATGCTTTGTAAATACACTTCCGTGTTTGTTTAGTGCGCTATTGACACTTTAGGAACATATCCAAATTGGAGCATGGCAGTCTGACCATAACGCCACAAGAATGCGATCTTGTCGACGGCGTCAGCTCGGTTCTCCGTATGCTTCGACAAGACATGAACAACAAAGGGATATCTTGCGACCCTGTGGCTGTGGACGCTGATTCAGCAAAGATCTTCCGACGGGCCGTCACCGACCCATTGCGATACAAACAAATTGTTCTCAACCTCATGACAAATGCAGTCAAATTCACGGCGCTTCAGTCGGGCACGAAACGTATTCATGTGACGTTGACTGCTAAGCAAAGTGAGACAAGCGAGGACGAACACCTTCTAAGCTGCAGGGTGCAAGACACAGCCAAAGGCATGTCACCTGATGCAATCGAAAGAATTTTTGGCAAATTCTACCAAGCAAATTCAAGAACACATGTAGAGTACGGAGGTTCTGGTCTCGGTCTGTTCATCTCTCAGCGCCTAGCAACCCTACTGGGAGGCAAGATTCATGTCACCTCCGAGCTTGGCATTGGCTCCTGCTTCACGTTTGAAATGCCCACTCGTCTTGCAATCACTAAACCGCAATGTTCCTGCAATTTGCATGATCAACCATCGGCATCAGAGGAATTGAGTGCCGGTCAGCTTCAACAAACCATGGAAAACCTCGCCAATGCGATACCTGCACCAGAAACAGGGCGGCATAGGCGAAATCGCTCAAGCTCGAATGAGTCTCATGTTTCGACCTCACCATCGCGAACCAGAAAGTCAGCCACTCCCCCGACCCTACCTGGTTCACCGTTAGTTGGTGTTCCTTCCGCTCATAAGCCTGGCGCTTCTCAAGACTCAGCACGGCGACAGGACGCGACTCCAGAGACTCTCAATACCGTGCTTGTGGTTGAGGACAATCTCATAAACCAAAAGCTCTTGGTCAAGCAATTGCAAATGGCAGGCTACAACGTCTTAGTCGGCAACCACGGATTGGAGGCCTTGCAGCACTTCAAAGAAGGCAGAAGAATCGACCTTGTGGTGACAGATATCGAGATGCCGGTCATGAACGGCATGGAGACCATCGCAGCGGTGCGTGCTTTGAAGGATTCTGTCCATCAACCGCCATTCATTGCTTGTTCAGCTTATGCACGAGAAGAGCAGAGACAAGCGTTCCTGGAAGCTGGTATGATTGATGTCATTGCAAAGCCTTTCAAGTTTGCGGATCTCAAGATACGTGTGGAGCATGTGCTGAAGTATCGCTTACCATTCAGAAGAGAGTATACAGTGTGAGGCACTCAATTAAGAGGGGAGAGCCGAGTGTATTTCCTGTCTATGTACAATTGCTTTGATCTGTAGATATTTACTTTCATGTCCATAATTGCATCACTCATTCATTTATTGCGACCAAAATCATCAATTATGCGCTCTTTTCTGCCGATTGCAAAGTCAAGAAGGGAGGCAGGACCAAGGCTAGATTGAAGACAGCGCTGATGACTGTCCTCTGCAGGCTGCCGGCGAATCCATTCCAGGCGGAATCTTTGACAATCTCATCCGCGATGCCTTGGTACTCGTGAACACGAACGGATGGCTCCTCGAGGGGCTTGAGTGTGACGGCCGCCAACTCCTGACACCGTATCAATGGAAAGGCAAGCGCGTTGCCAACGATGGACGCGCCTTGTCCGACGAGGAACTCCATCATCATTCTCTGATGCAATGTCCCTTGCGGTACAACAACATTTCCCAACGCATCAACGGCGGGCGGGGGAACGAGAGCCACGAAAGCGATGGCACGAACGGCCGCAAGTATTGCGTACCTCACAAATGCGGGCAATATAGTCTCGAAGCGAAACAAGTCGGCGACACTGACTCTTCTAGACAAGTACCTGATTTCCTCCTTGACGGTGCGCTTATATGGCTGCAAACGCATCCTGGTACGCAGGATGACTGCTGGGTTGACTGCATGACACACCACCAAATTCGTGACTGCGCTCGCCAAGACGGCATTGATGATGCGCCATGATCCAGTACGTCGAGAGGCTATAGTTTTGGCAATCACCACGTTGAGAGCTACCGTTGCGCCGTACTCGATCGATTGGGCGACTAGTTCGGGGAGGAACCCCTTGACGAACCCTCGCCATCCCTCAGAGTCCCATAACTTTCTCGTCGCGGACACTAAGTCGTCCTTTGCCGGATCCACTAACTCGACGCCCTCGGTCGCAGCGGAATCGTCCTTTTCCAAGTCTTTAGCGTGTGGTTGAGGACGTGTGCGGGCCGCCAACATCAGGTGCGACACCGGCGTGTCGAGTGAGAATGCGATGAATGGTAAGCCTATCACTACACCACCCAGGCCGATGGCGATTTGCTGTTGAAGTGTGAATGACGTTTGACTCATGCTGATATTTGTGTAGAATGGTTAAATGACTACTTTTATTATCTGTACTATCGAATTTGTAGAGAACATCGAGAATTAGTAGAACTTGTACTTGTGAGAATGCATGGATGAGGATCTCGACTTCGGAGGTTGTGGCGCAGTAGATGAGTGTGGAGTCGATTTTGGCTTTCATCCTCCATCTGCAGACTTCTCCCACATCTACTGACCATCCATCCATCTACCAGTCCTTCAGCTTTCGATAGTATCAGCATATGCAACATCGAATCATCTCGCATAGCGCACCAGGCAGATAAGCATACATTCTGGTACCCCAAATGTCCAACACAATCATGAGCTGCGCCGTTTGGTGCGAAATACATGGTCCAGTCAACATCTTTTGCACACAAACGGGCGACATCAACACTACCGTCCCCTTCTCACCTCCATCAAACAGCACAGACACGCCTCTGCATGCTCCTACAGCCCCTCAATCGACTTCCACTACCAAAGGCACATGCGCGAGTTGCTCCCTCTATCTTCCGCCACACCTGACCACGCCTGGCGTGGCACCAATGTTGCGGACGAAAGACGGGGAGGTATCGTACGTCAGCATGAGACATCCTCATTCTCAAGAACGTTATAGAGCGGTCCGCAACGCATGTATCCGCGCCCTCTCATGCGAATCGATACCGGGTCGCAACGGACCGGTGTTTTTTGGGGACCCTAGTATAGGGTACACGATCGCGTACATCTTTCGATTGGCAGACACGAGGGGCGCGTCCGTCAACACGCATAATGCGCGACGACAGTACGCGCTCATGTGTACCGCTGCCCAAGAACAGGAGTTGTTGCAGAGTTGGACGTTTATCACTGAGCGATTCAAGGTTCTCGCGCAAAAGATTGTGGATGGGAGTGAGTTGGTGGCTCAACAGGCCAGTGATGCGCATCAACAGCAGCGTCGAGGGACGGGTGAGTCTGTCAGTATGGATCGCGATCGATCCTTTTTGCGTCCCAAGGGCAGGGTGGCGGAGAAGGGGTTGGCAGAGTTGATTGGGATGGAGGACATTTTCGTACAATTGCATGCCGTTTTCGCGTGGATGTTGGGAATTTGGCGCGTTCACTACGAGGGAGCTAATGAGGTACATCAAGGTGCTGGCGTCAATGAGTCGAGCACCACAACGACGACGATGACTGGGAGAAGTGATGTAAAGACTGTCGATGCTGAAACAGCTAGAGCGTAGCCAGTACCACGATCTATCAACAATACATCTCTCCACCACTCTAGTATGCAGTACTTGTGATCAAGCATGCTGCCAACTTTCATCATGTCATTATCGCATGCTCCAGAGACCAAGGTACTGAATTGCTCGACTTGCAGGATCGAAACGAAAGGCCAGGCACCATCAAGACTTTTTCGTGATTTTATCAATCAAGGCACTCGTCTCATCCACTTCTTGGGCCTCGAGTTCCTCCTCCCGACTGGCTTTCATCAAAGCATATAATTGTCCGATTTGCTCATCATTCATCCGATCAATCACGTCCTTGTCAATCTCCTTGCCCGTCCACTCCCGACCACTCAACTCTTGAGCGTATTTCTGCCATTCGCTGAGGAATCCGATGATGTGGATCGGGTTCTCGGTGGTCTTGTGCAGATGGAATTCTGATTTGACGTACGAGTCGCCTATCGTTCTCAAATGTGGTGGCAGAGTCGTCCGATGCGTGCGTAGGATGAGGCGGTATAGTTGAAGGGGATGGAGGAGGGGGTTCTTCAGTGGTCGAGGAGCGCGCGGACGGCTTGGAAAGTCGGTGATGACGCCAGGATTTGTGGTTGCACGGAGGACTCTATTGCGAATCATGGCTGCCCTTTGCAATCTAGTAACTGAGTGAGTCTGTAAGGAGCTGTAGATTTGTAAATACAAGTTGGGTGGGAAGTTGCAGATAATTGTGCAATGACATCAAAGACTAGTGTGGAGACATACGACACATTACGACTCAAATTTGTGATTTTCTATAAAGAATCTCCCAGACAACCTGATGAGAGAACAAGAACACATTGTTTGGCCCTACTTTGTCGAGTCCGTCTTGATGCCTGATTCCTCCAAAACAGAAGTCATTTCGCCATTTTCAATCATTTCACGCACAACATCCAGACCTCCGACGAATTCTCCACCCACATATAATTGCGGGAAAGTCGGCCAGTCACTAAATTCCTTTAATCCTTGCCTGACATCGTTGTCTGCCAATATGTTGAAGAATCCATAACGTATTCCTTCTTCTCGCAGTAATCCCACTAGCGTGCGGGAGAAACCACATTGAGGCGCGGAAGGCGAGCCTTTCATGAATAGCATGACGGGTGCAGCCTTGACTAGCTTCTGCAGACGTGCATCCAAGTCGATCTCGTCATCAGCAGATTCTGCAACAGTAGGAGCGCCATTGGTAGCAGCATTTGTAGTATTTGCTGTAGACGCTGGGGCCTGCGATTCGAGAGGTGGTGGTAAGGCGTTACTCGGGTCGATCGAGTATCTTTGCAACGAGGCCTGCAGTTCCGCCGGATTGGCACCACTGATGCGGCTCAGTACTTCGGTGCCCTTCATGATGACAAAGAACGGAACGGCGTTGACGTCGAAACTCTCACTGATGTCCTCCATTTCCTCGGCATCGATCTGTAAGAATTTGGTACTTGGAAAACGACCCGACAGCTCCGAGAAGACTGTGTTCATTTGTATCGATGGTGCCGCAAATGAAGCCCAGAAGTTAAGAGCGACTATCGCATCCTTGTTCTGGTCCAAGAATTGCTCAAACTGGTCATCTGATTTGATGTCAATCACAACCATGGTTGATTTGTGAGAGTGTGCTTATGGCTCTCCCTGATTCGTGCAGTCTATGTGCTCGAGGTCGAAACTCTTAGTGACTTGACTGGTTTCGTGTAATGTTTGTCGTTGATGATGAGACTGTAAATTTGATGTACCACCTAGCGCTAGTCTGAATAGTCCAAGTGAAGTAGAAGATAAAAAGTCGAAACGCAGTTACTGTAACGTTGCTCGACATGAGGCGGATTGCGAAAGTTGGTGGCTGCGCATTTCGAAGGTGAAATGAATGAATGAATGAATGAATGCAAGTGGCTCATCATCTCCATCTCCTGAACCCCAGATTTACCTGTTATTTCTACCAGCTGTTGTCTATATTGTCCAATTTCATTCTTCAGGCTATACTGAGAGTCGTCCTGGTATTGCATTAGCATTACAGGAACTGAGGGGTCATTGCCGGCCAGAAAGGTCAAAGATGGAGCGCAGGTGATTGGAACCGTTGTGCACAGGTCCACTGCGTCGAGGCCTCATGGACACGACGAGCTTGAATGTAGCACAAAACATCACCCAGCACATTGGCACAGGAACGATCAGGCTTGAGCTTGCCCATGGAAATTTACATTTGTCTGACCTGGCATTCACTTATGTATGTCAACATACAGGTCTGTGTTGCATAATCTGATCATGTAGCCATTGAAACTGGTGGCACCAAAAGCGTTGTCGAAATGTCAATCTGTGTTCATATTGTCGTATGGAGGAGGTCTGGTCGGAGGGGATGCCATCGAGCTATCTGTAATATTGGAGCCGAGTACAACAATAGCGTTGATGACTCAAGGGTCTACAAAGATATTCAAGATGAGACCAGGCCTAGCTGCAACAAGACAGAGCATGGAAGTAGACATTCAATCTGGAGCTACCTGCCTGCTGATCCCTGACCCTGTGCAACCATTCGCAGGCTCTGCTTATGCACAAAGCCAAACGTTTACATTACATGAACATGCCAACCTCATTATGCTCGACTGGATCGTCTCCGGTCGTCCGGCTAATGGCGAAATCTGGGACTTTTTGGAGTTCACCTCTACAAACAGCATATTTGCGATAGACACAAACTCGTCCACCACCGGTTCTGGTCGCCGACTGATGTCTCGCGACTCACAAATCATGTGCTACCCCGAGACCAAGCATCAAATGTCAAAGTACAATTGTATGGCAACAATGTTATTTGTTGGGTCCACCACCGAAGCTGCTTCTCAAAGTATTTTGGCACGCTTCAAGAATGAAGAACGAATCAGTGGTCATAGCGGCTCCAAGCTTCATCATACCGATACACGGAAGGTTCAGTGGACTGTCACCTGTCACCGAAAGGTGACTATTCTGAAGGTTGTGGGAGACAGCAGCGAACAAGTCAAGGAGTTTCTGAATGCGACCGTGGATGACGTCGGATGGCGAGATCAATATGGCCGAGAACCGTTCAGAGCGCTCGAATGAGCATGCATTGACGATTCGCGTATTGTCGAGTGATCCTCACATGTGGTTTTCGGACCTTGCTTCATACAGGACGATGACTAGCCAGATGTGGCTTACACACTCTATTTCAAGGTCGTAGACACAATGCTGGCTGTTGTTCTTTCTGAGGTCCAGAGCTTGGCGCCTGGTGTCTGGGTCCCGCTTCAGCGATTTGTGTAAAAGGGCTGGCATTAGAGCTAGAGTTTTGTGCATGGATTGATACGCGGCTCGCTCATATATGCTGGAACGATGCTAGTACGCCAAAACTGTCCATCACGAATTAGCACAGATTATGCAGACAGTTTAGTGCGGATGGGCCAAGACGTGCGACGTGGTGCATGAGTACTACAGTAGTGCTACCGTAAGTGCGCGCAGAGTCAAATCGAGGAATTCGTCTGAGGCTGAGGTGAGCCCCACATGTTGTACGTATACATCGTACCCAGGTCCCGCACTCCTGGACGCATCCTCCGGTATCAGCAGCTGCCTCACAGTAGACAGTTTCTACCTATATGGGAAGTCCAAGCATCCTCTTCGATATTGTCGTTTTAATAACGACGCGCACCCTTTTCGACATTGGCAGATGATCTAGCGATCGTAAGTTCTCGAAGGACACTCCATCCAGACTTTTACACCTTCGACTTAGGCACAGTTGACACGCGTGATCGAGCGTAGCTATGCAGGTGCTCGTAGGAGGTGGAAAGCTCAACTTTCGGATCTTGGTCTTGCTGTTCGTGGCTGTAGCAGGGATATTGATGTTAGGCTCGGTCTTTTACGCGCATGGTGGCTCACTAGACCCTCGAGTCTACCACGACGCGCTGTCAAACACCTTTGCAGAATTATCAGATACAGCGGCGAAGAAGTTTGAGGACTGGACAGAGCCAGACGCACTAGTGGCCTCCAGTGGCGACATGGCGATGCAACCAATAAGTGAGCCGGCGCCCCACAGGGACTTTAGCGAATTCCAGGACCACGAACCGCTCAATATGGTACAATTCAGGACTGACGGATTCGCTTTTGCAACACTCTATTGCTCACATACCACGGATCCTGGAGACCCCTATCTGGCTGCTGTCCAACAAGTGATCTGGCGACTGCTATGGAGCAACTTTGCCAGCAAGCACCCGGTGGTGGTTTTCGTATGCCCCTTCATCAGAAATGAACTCAGATATCTGTTCAGAGCTCAGGGTGCATGGGTGGAAGAGCTGGACCTGTTCAGTATCAAGCTAAATCATCAGCTCGGATGGGCACGGTGGCAGGACCAATTTGCAAAGTTGAATTTGTGGAATCATACACAATTCAAGAGGATCGCGTATCTGGACTCCGACGCCTTTCCCATAGCAAATCCGGACAGAATATTTGACTTGGTACAAAAGCAACATTGCAGGACAGATCTGCTCTCGGAGGAAGATATGGAGACATACGCTACAGTTGGTGATCAGTTTTGCGACTATCTTTTCGCGGGTGTGAAGGATCGGGACCCTTTCTCGCCGCTCGATTACGTGGCAACGAACGGAGGACTGTTGGTGCTTGAACCTAATCCGTACATACATGCAAAGTTGTTGAGAAATGCGCACCGTGTCGAAGAATACGATTCGACGTATATGGAGCAGAGCTACCTGAGTTCACAATTCGCCTTCAATCCAACTTCGGCCTTTCCACCTCAAGAGTTGAGTCCGGTTTTTAATTTCGGGGGCTCCAATTTCGAGCGTTTGGGTCCTTCCAGTAACAAGACACATGATTCATCAATGGAGACAATAGTTCCCAGCCTGGACGAGGTGGTGCCCTCGAATACAGTCGTTGTCCTGCACGACAAAATATGGCTGGCCACAGCTATCCAAAATGACGCAGAGAAACCGTGGTGGATTGACATGTGGGCGCGAGACTGGATGGCCATGTGTCGTGACTATGACAGCTTCCTCTGGCCCAAGAGTCGACAGCTTGGACGCAAAGCGACTCTCCCAGAGTTACTCGCTTGGATCGAGGAGTACCAAAAAGCACATCCGGAAAGTTGAATCTTCTTTGGATTATCATCTCAAGACAATTAGATTTGCAGCGTGGGATGGATTTAAAACTTATTTGCGAATTACAGTGGGGCGTTCGGATTTGACTTGCTTCTCAGACATGGAAGCTTGATCTCATATCAAGTCTCTAACTTGTGCGTCTGAACTCCAACTAATCGGATCTCAGACTTGACAGCCGTTTTGACGGTCCACAACAGCACGCGGTAAAGAGCGGTGTGCAGAAGCGCACAAGGGCAATCTGACCTTCGCTTCGACCCACATTTGGGCACCACCCTGTTATCCATGTCTGAGCCAAGAGGCTTATCGTCCACGCGCGAGATGTGCAGCTGCAGCCAGGCAAGACAATCTGAACAATGTAGCTATAGCTATAGTCGTGTCTATGCATACTGTCGTCATCATTAACAGCGCCTTGCCTGGACAATCAGACGTCATGCGAGTCAACACTACTGGATATCCGGCTGGACTGGGTGCGGTGCGTCACACATGGATGGTATAGAAGGATAAATTTGACACCGCGGGAGTCCCAAGGAAGGTTTCATCCGCCCCAACTGTTCGCCGACCTACTCATAATCAAGCTTTTCTTCCCGTCCCGCTTCCACCGAACGTCGCACATGTCGTCGCAGCTGCAGAAGGGTGTCAAGTGACACTATAGAAAGCGACAGCTGCCGCAAATCCAGATTCTGTCAGTATGTGTGTATTAAATATGACCCTCCAACATCTACGAATACAAATATACCCTATGGAAACCAGAAAACCGACATGACCCAAGTACCTATACTGAAACATACACCACCCTGTGCCGCAGCCGTGTCTCACTGCCCCCGGTCCCACCCAATTTCCCGTGTACTACGCCAATCTACTGTGTGTACAACAACTTTGTTAGCTGGTTTCGCAGTCATGTGTATTGCAGGAATGAAAGTACCCGTGCGCATCGCATGCCGGGTTACGAAAAATATAGAGATCCTTGATGGGGTCGGGAAAGTCCAGTGGCGAGAGGGAGTTTCGACGACACGAGGTGCGGGAGACTAAGCTCGGTCTCGTGGGCAATTGTATTCTCTTTGGCGCGGGTGTCATGGTGGGGTCGTCAGTTTCGCAATAACTGCTGCGGTTGGAGGAAGTCGCGGAGTGTGGGAAGCCGTGTACTTCAGTGTCAAAGTAGCCCTCTTCTTTGTGCGATTGACCGTGATTGTGCGGGTGGCCGGAATGTCCAAAGCCAGGCCAGTGTAGGAATAATCCATGTCCTATCCTGATTGCCGGAGAGCCATGCGGTGATGAAGGTGCAGGGTCATGAGTTGCGACTTCACGATGCGACTTGTAACTGTGGCCGGCACGACTCATGAGTTGACGAGCATTGTTCTCGAGCGAACTCATGCTCGCCCTGAAATGGAAATGATGCTGGTGTAGCCAGCCAGGTCTCTGCTGTGACACGGTGCGAGTGGTAGAGCTATCTAGGTCTACTGGGTTGATGCTCATGATAGTGAAAGTTGCTTGGGTGATTTGGGTCGAGAGATGCGAGGATGCCTTGACTGCAGATATGGGATTTCGAAGGGGTTTATGTTGCTCGCCACACGCGAGTTATAAGGGCGTTGTGTCGGGGCGCGGTTGCTTGAAGCGGCAAGACCGGTCTCCGAGCAGTGTCAACATGGCAATCGCGAGTGGAAGACACAAAGAACTTCGGAAGTGATACAGATTCGAATCGGGGTGTGGCTGACAACCTAAAAGTGTGCCTTCATGCTGAGGTCCTGTGCGCGGATGTTCACAGTTCAGCTGGAGCAGAATGCACGACAAAGTGGCGAGCTATCGACATAAGAGAGATTATCAGCACATCGTTGCATTGACGAAATTATATTATAGTCGTGCAAAACACTTGAAGCGACTCTCTTGTATATGAAGGGTAAAGCGTCACAAATGCTGTGTCCTTGTAGGCATACATGGGTTCGCGGAGACAAAATGGATCGCTTCAGCTGAGTTCGTGGGATGGGAAATGTCAGCCTTGACGGTTTGGCGCAGCAATTCTCACCTTGGAATCGTGAAATGTCACAAACCCCGCGGACGGACCCTCACTTTTGTCTCGTTACCGGCCGGATGGATCCAGCTTTCCGTGTTTTCCGAGACTCTATGCCCTTTTCGCAGTACTCCATGGCACATGACACATCATGAGCTTTAGCATCCGAGTGCAATGTATATGCAAGATATTAGTGAATGACATCAATGCCGTCATGCACCGCGATCACGAAGCCCGTTAAGAGCGAAAGCTCGAGCATTGCGTACATCTATTAGAAGTAGATCGGGGTCAAATGACCAGGGCACGATCGCGAACGCATGATGGTCGCGCTCCGTGCAACATGAGACACAGATGTATGAGACGCATCAACATGAATACCATCCATTCTCATTGTCTGCCTACATGTGTAGAGGCCCGAGACGGAGCACATCTCCTTTAGGCTTCCTCCACCCCACGCACGGGTGAATGTCGGGTCGCTACAACCACGCCAATCGAGCAATTCTCGAGAACAAAGAAGTCGGCACCTCGATGGGTACGGGAATAACAAAGTCCTCAAGCCGATCCGGAATCGCTTTCACTTGTGGCAGCGCTGATGTGAGTCTATAACTCGTATTGAGGTTGAGGTTTCACGAGGTAAATCACTTCCAAAACGCATTCGCGCTTAGGTAACAGGGCCGCAGGAACACGATGCAGCAGTGCAGATCTCGTTCAGATGCGTCTTTTCAGGAGTACGTAATTATGGTCAGCAACGTCTCACCTCTGAACCATGCTAGACATTACAAAACTACTCTACAGAAATGATTGCAGTAATAAATGTAGTGCTTCAGAATAAAGTTGCTAGCGCTCTGTGCCATCACCGTCCCCGCTCGTACCAGGTCGTCCGACCTGCACATGTCCCATGTCCCACTTCGACGTGTAATAGCAATTGTGCCTTCGGGCACTTCTTAGCTATGGTCAAATACAGTTGCTTCTACCGCCGCACTCATCCTGGCAGGAGTGATGGAAATTGCCAGTTGACACGCACTCCGGATTGCGAAAGATGTATAGATCCTTGATCGGATCGGGAAAGTCCATTGGTGCCAGTGATGTGCGACGACTCGAGCGCCTATGGACCATAGGCGGTCTGTGAGCTTTGCTTGGAGGCATGTCTACACTATCGCACCAGCTACTGCGTTGTGAGGAATAAGCAGAGGAGAGATAATCGTCTTGCGCAGTATTGTAGTCATCCTGGTCCCCGTTTCCTGTGTATGCAGATGAGTGTATCGCGTTATGGAGGTCTCCGGCCTGTGTAACCTGGGACCACTGCCTCCTGGGACCAGAACTGGCGTCTAGGGAGCGAACTGAACATGGTCTTTCAATAGACTGAGCTGCATTGCGGTGTCGTACTCTGTGTCCAGCGCTGCTCAGGAGCTTTCGAGCTTGATTCTTCATCAAGCTTACACTAATCCTGACTTCATGCTGATAAAGCGACCTAGGCAATTCCTTTGGCATGGTCAGACTCATGGATATACTAGGAGCGATGCTTATAACTGCAGCGACAATGTGACGTGAGATAAGATGCCCAGGTGGGTCTCTGGAAGGTATTAAGTATCATCACGACGCAGCTGGCATTGGGTGAAGGACATCAAAAAAGGTGGGCCAAGGCGTTTGCAGATGGAGAAGCTCGGGGTGGCATCTTCTGAGACACAGGATTGAGAGGCGATAGGTGGAACGATCGCGAGATCTTCTATCAACTCTTGCAATTGCATGGTTGTTGTCTCCTACTTCGCAGCCAACACATGAGCTCGCACCCCTTCCAATCTATTACAGCCCTGCAGCCAATATCGGTAAGTGCAACATATCCATTGTTGTCTCATGCTTTGTCAGCCCAGCTCAGCTCAGCTCGATCTACATTGCTGTGCAAACTCCTGTCCTCGACTCATACACGCTGATACTCTAGCTGTAGAATGCATCTGGACAAGATCCGCGATTCAGCCATTTGTACATCGATTTCATGACAGCTGCAGATGTGTGTGACAGCTGGCGTTTGAAGAGGTATCGCTCTTGTTTGACAGCGTCTACGTAGGTGTCTGGAATTCCTTGAAGGATCCACAAACTAAGGGAAGACCTTTCCATGTTCATGACTGCAGCTGAAGTTCCCTGTTGCGAGGCTGGCTACACCACTCCCAGGGCTGCCCACCTGCGCTTGGGCACTCTTGTCGGTCGCAATTGGTACATTGGAAGTGGGAATCTTCGGACGTCGGAACTCCCGGAAGTAAAGTTCCCGCTCATTCCGGATCCTCACCAGCCACTTTGACTCTCCGAAGTACCGAAGTTTTGCCCATGATTAGACGATATCGAATTCAGCCCAGATACATTCACCCGATGGAGACTGGTTTAGGTATCCAATTACGGGCGTCGTGCACGACACTTTATCCCATCAAAGACACAGACATCCTTCAGAATCGTCTTGTCAATGACTTCGACTTCTGGCTTTCACGGGCGATTCTCAGCTAAATAGATTCAGCTTCATTCCAGTGAAGAGCTTGTATCGTTGCAACAGAAAACCACCAAAGTAGCAACGTACATGTTGCTGGGGGCATAGAAGCCACGAAGGCAATCAAGGCAATGGAGCCGATATGTCTACAATCGGATGTGATCAATGCGCGCTCGTGTAGTAATAGAGCTGCAGACGAACATGATCTCGGCAGTTGATGTGTGTTGGGTGGTGCTTGGGCCCCCTCAAATCGTCTGACAAGCACATTGTTCAGGCTCCGCCAAAAAAGTGTATCACAATTGAAAACGTTGTAGTCTTGCCAAGATCCGGACTTTTCAGTGTCTCATTTGATGAACAAGACAAGACCGATGATCAATGTCCCGACAACAAACGCGATTGGAAAGATCGTCTTCCAATAGCACCAGAACTCCTCTACCACACAACTCAAACTGCAATAGTCCCATCTGTCATGTTCGATAAATTGATCATCTTCCGGCCTTGGGGGATTTTGTGTTGGCAAGAGAGGAGAATAATCAGGCATTGCTCACTGCGTTGTTTTGTCGCTATAAGGGCAGTAATCTCCCCGTGTCGTATTTCTCGACAACAGATGAGATGTTCGGAACAAGGAAGTAGACTTATGTACAAGAACAGTGCAATTGAGGTAGGACATCGATATCACATTACACGGCGGACAAGATTGTGCAGCTCGAGTACGAATGCGATCATGATCACGGCCGCCAACGCCACTTAATATCTTGCCTCTTGGCTGGTGATGTGAGACGTTCATCCATGGATCTCCGTACTCATATTCGCCTCGCCTGGCCACCGTGCTGTCGAGTCAAGCAGCGGAGGTAGTATAGCTCCAATTTTGAAGGTCGTCGACTCTTTGATCATTGTTTGATTCTGATTATTCCTGAACTGTATCGGATCTGAAGTCCATGTCCACTTACGACAAAGTCACAACAGTTTTGGTAACCGGCGGTGCCGGCGGCCTTGGCAAAGCTTTAGCCTTCAACTTTATTAAACATGGCAAGAAAGTCATCATTGCTGGTCGAACGGAAGAGAAACTTGTCGAAGCCCAGAAGGATCTTGGCCAATCCTGCATCGGATATGTTACTATCGACGTTTCCGACACAGAAGCACTACTAGATTTCGCGAAACGGGTCATCGCAGACTATCCGGAAGTAGACTGTGTTGTGAACAATGCAGGCGTGCAAAAGCTTTTAGATTTCAAGACCGGGGATGTCGACATCACGGACGTACAGCAAGAAGTAAGCATCAACATTACAGGCCTTGTGACATTATGTAGCGCATTCTCGGCACACCTACAGACAAAGCCACATGCTGCACTCATGAATGTATCAAGCGGTCTGGCTTATGTTCCGAAATCAGCTGTGCCGGTGTATTGTGCTACCAAAGCATTCGTCAAATCCTTTACGCTATCGTTGCGAGCTCAATTGAAAGATACATCAGTAAAGGTCATTGAAATCGCACCACCTCTCGTGGAGTCCGATTTGCACCGAGAGCACGCTGACCCTGACAACAACAAACAATCAAAAAACAAGATGGCACTTACTCAAGATGAGTTCATACGCGACGTTGAAAAAGGTCTTGAGCAAGGCTTGTCTGAAGTCGGCGCTGGGATGTCTCTGAAAGCTATCAACACCTGGCAGACGTCTTTCGGACAGCAGTGGGCCTCAATGAACCAGATGCAGACGGACAAGACTATTTCTCCTGCCACGTCTTCGACTCCTCAGAGCGCCTCTACTAGTGGCCCGTCCTCAAGTGCCACAGGTCAGTCATCAAGCTCAGGAAATGGCAGAACAGCAAAGGTATCTCGCAAGACCAATGAGACTACCATTGATGTTCACTTGTCCTTGGATGGTGGTTCGCTAGATGGTTCAGTCAAGTCTGAGCATGCATCACAATCTACTGGTGGTCAGGAAATTTCGATCAATTCGGGCATCGGTTTTCTCGATCACATGTTACATGCTCTCGCTAAACACGGAGGCTGGTCGCTGAAGCTTTCCTGTTCAGGTGATTTGCACATTGATGATCACCACTCTGCTGAAGATTGTGCTCTTGCTCTTGGTTCTGCCTTCAAAGAAGCCCTTGGTGAAGTCAAAGGTATCAAGAGATTTGGATCTGCTCTGGCACCACTTGACGAAGCTTTGTCCCGTTGTGTCATTGACATCAGCAACAGGCCTTATGCCGGTATAGATCTGGGCCTCAAGCGCGAAAAGATTGGTGACCTTTCATGCGAGATGATTCCGCACGTCATGGAATCCTTTGCACAAAACGCACACATCACAATGCACGTTGACACATTGAAAGGGTTCAATGATCATCACCGTGCGGAGTCTGCCTTTAAAGCTATTGCACTTGCACTCAAGGAAGCCATCTCCCACACGGGCAAGAATGATGTGCCAAGTACAAAAGGCGTCTTGATGTAAATGACCATGGGCCAGCGGAAATATTCACTAAAAGAAGCGATACAAGAAGAAAATGTAGTTGTATGGATAAACAGCCCTCAACACTACTCTATGCTAGCTAAGCATTACAGGACAGTCTTTTGCTCCTGCTCAGATAAGCATCTGACTTGTTGCAAAAGACTGTTGCATGTCACAAAAGTTCGGCGGAGAAGGGCAAAAGGAACCTGGAATGACATCACTCGCAGTCGATGGAGTGGTTACACAGGCTGAGATCAATCCTTGCATTCTGATTGACGGACAACATTCAAGATTTGGTGGCTGAGGGCGATCAGAGATGTCATTTCGGTTGCCGCTCCACCCGTTCCGCTATTTTTCTCACGTAAGTCTATGTACCTGTGCGTGCCGTCTCTCTCTTCTCTGCAACCTCTTTGTCATCCTTCGGTTCCGGATCTCAGGATATGTTTGTTAGCTGAAATTTCGCGATCCAGGCAATCGTCAGAGTATGGCGAAAAAGGCGAGAGAGGACGATCCGAATGCCAAGGAAGAGACTGATCAGAGCGGTCATGGTGGTAGTTTATTCAGAGACACCACGTTCGGAGCATTCATTAGACTCGTGACGAGGAACAAGGTCCTTCAGTACCCCGAGGAACGAAACCCAGAACCGTTCAGGAAAAAGTACAGTGAAGAGGCTATGGCTGAGAAACAAAAGGAAGTGGACCAAGCGAATCGAAGGAGCGAAGAACGTTGGAGACGCGAGAATCCGGAAGACGCAGCACGAGAAACGAGGGCGTCGTCCCAGTCTACTCTGAATGGCTCTCCTGAACGCAAGGAGACCGATGACTCGGAGGGCGAGGACGGGGAAAAGTCAAAGAAACGCGCGCATCACGACACGGAACGAGGCAAGGACGTCAATCTGGTGCAGTTTGAGCCACATGACCCAGAAGACCCACATAATTGGAGTCTTGGGAAAAAGTGCTTCACCACGGGCATGATTTGTCTCTTGACGTTTTCGATATACGTCGGGTCGGCAATCTACTCTCCGGGAGTGACTAGTGTGGAAGAATCATTCGGCGTCTCGGAAGTCGTTGCGGTGTTGGGACTTTCGGCGTTCGTGGCAGGGTATGGACTCGGTCCAATGTTGTGGTCACCGCTCTCTGAGATTCCGGCAATCGGACGAAACCCAATCTACATCGGTACTTTGATTGTCTTTGTCGCGATTCAGGTGCCTACGGCGCGGTGCGGCGGCATGGGCGCATTGATTCCCCTTCGATTCGTAGCGGGATTCTTTGGGTCCCCGGCACTCGCCACAGGCGGTGCGTCGATCTCTGACATTTTTTCACCAAAGTACCGAGCTCACGGAATCGCCATTTGGGGAGTCACCGCGGTTTGTGGTCCAGTTCTTGGTCCATTGATGGGCGGATTCATCGTGGACTGGCGAGACCGCCTGGGATACGTCGACGGATGGCGTTGGACAATCTGGGAACTTCTCTGGCTCTCTGGCTTGGGACTCGCCGTGCTCATCTTTACGTTGCCGGAAACATCGACGCCCTGCATCCTCTACTATAAAGCCAAAAGAATGCGCAGGATCACGGGAAATCAAAAACTTCAATCCGAGTCTGAGATTATGCAAAAGGAAATGACGGGCGGCATGATTATCAAGACGAGCTTACTCTTCCCCTTTGTCCTGTGCTTCACCGAACCGATCGTCTTCCTGCTGAACCTCTACATTGCGCTGATTTACGGGATCCTGTACATCTTCTTCGAAGCGTACGCCATCGTGTTTGTGGGCATATACGGCTTTAACGAGGGAGAACTCGGGTTGGCATTCATCGGCACGTTTGTGGGCGCGGTACTGGCGCTCATCGGGTTTGAGATTTACTTGAAGGTCCACTTGGAGAAGAAGTTCGATGAAGCGGAGGATGGCATGATTGAACCAGAGAAACGACTTCCTCCAGCCATGCTAGGCGCATTCTTCATACCGATTTGTCTCTTTTGGTTCGGGTGGACCGCGAGGGCCGGGGTCCATTGGATCGTGCCCATCATTGCCACTGGCTTCTTTGGTGCCGGAACGTTCCTGTTGTTTCAGAGTATTCTGAATTACCTCCCCGACGCGTACCCTTCCAGAGCGGCCTCCGTGCTCGCTGGTAATGATCTTTTCAGAAGTGCATTCGGTGCCGGGTTCCCCGTCTTTGCGAGTGCAATGTACATGAATGAAGGCATCGGAGTTGCCAGTTCCATTCTCGGAGGATTGGCTACCATTATGATTCCCCTGCCATTCGTCTTTTACAAGTACGGTGCGCAAATCAGAAAGTGGTCCAAACATGCTGGTTGATCACACTCGTCATGACGAGAAGCATAAATGGATGAGTTACGACAGATAGCAAACTAGATAATAAATATAATGAGCATGGCATGAAAAGACGAAAAATGCTTTGAGTATGAATCTGATGATAAGCCGGCTTCGCTGTCGCTGAGCGAAAAAGTATGTTGGAATGTACAAGTGCAGTATCATGCCATGTATCGTTTATGCTGCAGCGCCTGCAGCGACATCAATGGCCTCTTCTGCAGCCTGGACTTCTGCAGAGACGACTTCCTCCTGTGCCTTGTCTTCCTTTTCTATGCCTGTATCGTGCACTATCTCCTGCACGTTATCCGGATCCCATGCATTCTGAATCACTCGCCAGTATCGTGCTTCATCTAGTCGCATGTGTGCTACATGCTCGCTGCCCACGAATTCCTCTGTCATGACTTCTTCTTGGCCAGCGTGGAATTCTGTCACCTGATTTGCGTGATGGAGTATGTCGTGGTGACTGATCAAATCGTCCTTTTTCGAGTACAGGTACAACCGCTTCTGTCCACAGACTTTGTGTAACATTTCCCGTCTCCTTTCACCGAACGGATCCTTGCCTCTGATTCGGCAGTAGAATTTCCATGTGAAATAGACGAGGGTTATGAGAGGTGTCCAGAACAGCTGTCCCAGTATGCCCAAGTTTCCGGCAGAGATGAAAGCACGGATAAAGACAATGTACTTGGCACGGCCCGGACAACTGTCAAATATTATGGTCTTGGGACGAATCACTGCATAGGGGTCCATCCTGTTCAGGAGAGCGGAGAGACTCCAACAACCACCATTCGAGAAGGTCTGCAAGAGCACTCCGTTCCCAGATTTTGTCAAATCAATGTTGTGTAGCTGAAGAAGCACCGTTAAGGCGCTAAATTCTCGTCCAAACTTGGATAGTGGCCTCATGTCGGATGGGAAAGAACGGACAATGATAATTGGCGACGATGGGTAGAGCTTGTTGTAACCGATGGCATACTTTTGTACATGCCTCAGTCTTGCTCCCAACCATCCAAAGAGCAATATGAGCTTGGGATGCTTCGGATTATGGGGAGTTGCAAGTGCCGTGGCAGGCGTAAAGTGGAAGCGCTGGCTGAGAGCAGTAAAGTCGACTTCCTTCGACCGTGGACGGGAATCCTCGATGCGCTGTTGGGTCAGATTCATGCTCGACATGCTTGCTGAGGGTAGGTAAAGACTGTATGATGGATAGTATTGTAGAGCAAGGGAGGATGTTGATGTTGTGAAGGACGAAAGTGAAGGGAAGAAAGATTCCGAGGGAACGATCAGATTCCCCAAATCACATGCAAATCATGAATCACAAATCACAGCCGCGCACTTCACCTCATCTCCCCCCACAAAACAACAACAAAACACGATTCGCATCATACTGCTAGATGATGATTATAGCTAGTCCTGCGTCTGCTGACAGTAGTTCCTTCATTCGATGTGACGTCCAGAGTCAGTTTCAATCCTACGCACCACATATGCCTATCGGTACCTTTCGACTGCTGCATTCACCGTTTGATTCTGACCGGACGAAACTTGACATGTCGTGCTTACTTCGGCCATGATGAGACAGTCGCAGAGGCTATAACAATATCCAACGCAAATCGTCGGAGAGCAATGCTTCTATCTCATGGGTACATAAAGTGCAAGACGGCGCAGCCATGATCAGGCCCTTTGGATACTCCAACATTCATCATGCGTAGCACACTCGTCTCGCTTGCACTGGCTACATCCATGGTCTTTGCTCTGCCACTGAATAAAAGAACTCCGCAGCTATCGTCTATGGCAAACATGCTGCCTGACCCAATTCAAGCTCCAGTCACGGCATTACTGAACCAATTACCCATCAAGAAGCGACAATTGGATGCCATCATTGGCTTGCTTCCCGATCCACTCCAAGGACCTTTGAAAGCCCTTGGGGGTGCTGTGGGTGTCGCTGGCACACCTACTCCTGCTACAACCTCACCTACTGCCGCAACAAAGGTTGCAAAACCAGCCGCCGTCGCGACGAATGCAGCGTTTAGCGAACCGACCGCAGGACGTACAAGCACTGTCTGAATTCTCGACGGACCATGACTGACACTACCAGCACCAATCGTTCCGAAGGCGAGTCCTGCAGTGAATGCGGCATTTGATGAGCCATCGGCTGGTCGTAAGATTCTTTTCGCCCGCGTGCGGATGATGATTGACACGGTAGCGCCGATCGTAGCGAAAGCAGCTCCCAAAGCACAAAGTACAGCAGTCGTATCACCTGCACCTGCAGCACCTGCAGCAACCGTTGCTAAATCCCCATCTCCGGCTGTCGCAGCAGCGGCAAAAGTACCGGCGAGTCAAGGTACCGCAAGCACCGCTGCTCCAAGTACGTCGAGCCCTGGTGGCAAGACTGCCGGTGTGGCACAACCTGATCCGACACTGGTTGCACAGCAAGCGAGTATTTAGTAGAGTAGATTACATAGTAGCGGTAGTGGAGATATAGTAATATCTGGCATGACTGTCACACAATCGTTCGTGCTTATTTCTCCAACCATTCATCCACTCGATAGCTCGTTCATCGTACAGTTCAAATAGTGTCAAGAACAATCTATGCCCTTTCGTACATTTTCCACAGTCTTTCGAGGTAGTCAATTGCACTATGCTGCAAAAGACGGGAGCGAATTCATGGCAGGTCCAATCGGCACTGAAATGGTGGGTTGTGTTACGTGTTTTGACTATATATTTCAAAGGTTGGGAGAGTACACCAGAACCATTCGAAGCAATCGGAGCCCACCATACTACACCACCTACTTACCAACCTACTTACCAACCTACTCACGCATATCCTCGACGTGTGGTGGACAGACACTGTCGGATGGGAATTAAACACCAGAACCAAGACACCACCGCCCACCACCACCATCACCACCACTATCATCCGACTCTTTCGAGTCCTTATGCATCCGCTGCGACTTTTCCACCGGCAGCCATGGCGTCCTTGACGAAAGCCATCATGTTGGCATTACTCACTCGCTTCTTGTCCAACACGACAGTCAACTGGTCGTCTTGCGCCGTACAGGCAGATTTTCCCAGTGCATCGACGGCGTCGCTCGCAATACAGGCCTTGATGGCAGATCGATCCTCCATCGTCACATCGGTCGGGGTTTCCGGCATTTTCTTCATCACTGCCCTCGCGTTTGCTGGGATTGAAGAGAGTTTGGATTGGTCCATTGATTTCAGGATCGATCCGATGTCTGTTTTGCTTGCTGAGATGCCTGCTGGCAGTCCTGCCGCAGCAGCAGCAGCAGCAGCAGGAGCGGCGCCTGCGCCAGGAGCTGCGACGGCCGCTCCAGTGGGTGCTGGTGTAACAGGGGCAGTCTTTTGAGCTGCAGCAGCACCGAGCAAGAGTAAGATGAGGCTGGAGTACTGCATCGCGATAAAGTTGTTGATCATGTCGATTTGGCGATCGGCACGCTCTTATAGCGCTATTCGACAGGCCAGACAAGTCGTCCTTCGTTATTCGTTTCATCAAGTGATGAAGCAATGACCTCTTCGAATTCAGGATTCTGATACGATACATGGTGTCAGAATCAGATCTGATACTCAGATCTTGGCCTTGATCTTCATTTGTTCCGGTACGCCATAGATCGGTTTGCGCTTCTCCTTGAATGCCAAGAGTCCTTCGTTGCGATCGGACCCTTCCATGCAGACGTCATACATTTGCCGCTCAAAGTCCAATCCACTCTCTAGTGGATGATCCTCAGTGGCAT
This sequence comes from Taphrina wiesneri, assembly GCA_005281515.1. Taxonomy (NCBI): domain Eukaryota; kingdom Fungi; phylum Ascomycota; class Taphrinomycetes; order Taphrinales; family Taphrinaceae; genus Taphrina; species Taphrina wiesneri. Next base: position 231,138 of record RHGK01000021.1, read on the forward strand.
ACTCTATAGCTCTTTTGGCTTGTGAAATCCCAGTCGGTGAGTTCTGAATGAATGATTCCATCAGTTTGATAGCCTTGTTATACGGTTCATTGTCGAAATGTGATCCGATGCCATGACTGACTGCCTCTTGTCCATCCAGTACGCGGGCGGCAAACACTAGTTCCTTTGTCTTTGATGCACCAATGAGTCGAGTTAATCGCTGCGTGCCTCCTGCTCCGGGAATGATTCCCAGCTTTGTCTCTGGCAGTCCGACTCTGGCTAGTGGGCCCATGATGCGCATATCGGTGCACAGACTCAACTCCAGACCACCACCGAGTGCGTGACCATCAATGACGCTAATGGTGGGGACAGAAAGCTTCGAGAGTCTACTCAAGACGGCACGCATGTCTATCAGAAATTGAGAGACTTGTTGTGGTGCCATGCTGCGTCTCTCTACCAAGTCCGCGCCAGCACAAAACATGCCCGCAGTCGCGGACGTCAAAATTACGCCCCGTATGCGTTCAGTTTTTGAGATATGACTCAAAGTGTCATCTAGGGCGTCAAGAAGAGATCGAGAGAGTGCATTTCGAGTTTTGGGCCTGTTCAGTGCCACGATTCCAATTTGAGCATAAGGATGAGTAGTGCTGTCTGTTGTCGAATAGTCTATGACATTATTTGACACTGAACTTGTACTCCTTCGAAACACTAGATGATGACTAGCCACAAGTGCCCTGTTCATTGACTCTATTGCATTGGTATGGTAGCACAACGAACATGTAAGTATGGTTTTCTGTCCTTGTAGCTTGCGTGTAGGCTGTGGAGAAATCTCAATTGTGGGGTCATCGTGGCTGATCCTTCACGAATATCCAAAAGAGGTCATGCTCGTATCCATGGATACTGGCATGGAATCAGAACTTGACATGTATTATAGACAGTGATAATATGCATTAGATCTTTAGATACCAAGTATGAGATAAAAATAAAAGAATAAGCCACGCGCTGTGTATTACATATATCGACACAAGTGTAGAGCTGCAGAGTGAATAATGAGATGTTATGATGAGTTTTATTGCCGGTTCATGCATGACCAAGATTCGAGGGTCGATATTCTGATATGCCGTATGGCTGCGATTCGTCGTGGTCACCAGCGTAGTCATGCTGTAAAAGGTGGTACGATTGCTCGGTGTCTAGATATACCGACGCGGTAGGATTGTTTGATCTTGTAGAGCGAATGGAATTCGAGTCGGTCTGTGGTCGAGGAGACAGTATTCGTGAACTGTCCATCTCACGATCGTTGAAGATGAGATCATACTCGGCAATAAACAGGGAAAACACAGCAGCCGGGATGTTCAACGTTGGTGAAAAGACGATACCAACATTCCGCAGAGTCATCTTGTTGAGTTCAGAGTGACTGACAATAGATCCGAGATGTCTTGACAGGACCTTCAAAAGCTCAAAGTTCTCCTTTGGTAGTGAGTGCACTAAGGTTCGTACAGTGACCATTCGTGCAAGTCCTTCTGGCATTTCAATAATGTCCAGAAAGTCTCGTTGTAATTCTCGTGTCAGCATGCTAGATGGAAGCTCTCGTAGATAGAGCTTGAGAAGTCCTGCAATGGCATGTATATCGAAATACTCACCACATGCCACCAAGTTGATGTCAATCTCAGTGTTGAAGCGCTCCTTTAGTCCTTTGATGACAGTGTTGCTGCCGGACAAACGATATATACCTTCCTCCCTCTCTGCATGCTTAACGTCCAGATAATCAATGCAGCGAGAAACAACTATGGGCACGCCAGTGCTTACTCCACGGTCTCGAGCGATCTGTACAGCATCTGCGAGAGGTATACCAAAAGTGCCACTCGTGGGATTAGCCCCGATCTGGGTCTGAAACGACAAATCATTGAACGAAGGTGATCGGACTGAGCTCAAATCACGATTGGCAGCTGACGCACTGTGATCTCCTTTGCCAAAGTGCCAGAACGACTTTTTCTTGGTCTTTTTCTCGACCGGATTCTCCCCCCGAGGTGGCAGCGCAGCCGGCGAAGTCATGGTAGTCGCACCCCAGGCTGTGTTGTTCTCTATCGGCGCGCCATTCATTGGTCGCGAGATCGAGACACTAGGGGCGTCTGGCTCACTCGCTTGTATTGAATTTGATTCCGAAACTGCACGGGGCGTCATCTGATTCAATGGATCGAAAAGCGGTTGTCTTCCGGGCATCGTCTCGCTGTAACCGATGGCGGTAAAGTTGTTGCCGGGCGCGACGATGGGGGACGAGCCGTGCAGGTCGCTTCGCGGACCACGAACAGGGGTAGATACACTATGATCAGATCTTTCCGTCCTTCTTGAGTCCGATTTTTGTGGTATGCCAGTGTCTGCTTCAGTCGGCAAAGGCTGTGTATGCACATAGAGTAAAAGTGCCTTGATCCAGTCGTCCCGCTCAATGTCGCTACTGGCACATAAGACGTGCCTGACAAAACTGTTGGTATTCCGTTTCTTGGGCTCAAGGATCATGAAGGCGTGCTGCAGACCTGTTCCTTCTTTCTCGCTGGAAATGGAGTTGTCATTCGGCTGTTGGGACCCAATCTGAGCCTGTGGCAAGCGAATCGTGCCCAGCTGTGATCCGCCAGGATTCTCATAATATCTCATTACTGGTCCATCGAGCACGAAGAACCGCATTTTCCAGCCTCCAAAGTTCTTTCCTCGCTTCCTCAAGAAACCTTCTTTCGGTATTCTAAAGTGCGTGCCGGGCAGGTCTGTATATTTCGTTGAGCTGATCGATGTGGAACGTGAAGCTGCGAGTCCTTCTTCCGGTATCTGCAATGAAGCATGGTCTTCCTGGTCCGCAAGATAATCGGAGCGGATGAATCTCATAAGACCCCGAGCTGCATGCTGCTCGTCCCCAGCGGACAATTTCTTCTGCAGAGTCTCGAACCACATGTCCACTGCATGCCTGCAAGAGCTTCTTATCGATGGAACAGGTGACTCGAACTCTTCACGTCCGGGGAGACCTGGATCGATCCGTTCATGCAGACGACGTTCCAGCGCGTGCAAATCCGATAAAGACTTTCGCAGTTTGTGAAGGAGGGTGGAGTCACTTTGATAGACTCCAAGCTCTATCACACCTGGCGTCATGCTATCAAGCATATGGATCTTGAACCCTTCGGGTTCTGTGAGGATAACGTCCTGTTGAAGTGGTTCGAAAGAATCCCGTGGACCGACTCGTGCTGGCATCGCTGAATCAGTGTACATAAATGTGGTCGCCTCTGGCCTTTCTCTTTCAGGTGATTGTTCTTGCCATGTTGTCGTGGATGGAGTCAAGAAGAATTCGGCTGCTGGTTCGAGGACCATAGCAGGCTCTCTCGTATGTTCTGGAGCCTGAAGCTGATTGAGCTCTTCGATGGAATCGTAAATCGACTCGGGAGAGGCATCTGGGCCCAGGTACTTGCTTTTCCGTGGGATAGCAGAATTGCGAGGTGTCGAGACACTGGATAGAGTTTTAGAATTCTGGGGCAATGGCAGGAAGGTTGTCGATTCAGCATAGTACTGACCGGCTATATCAGCTAAAGCACCTCCAGATTGCGAACGGACCATATTCGACTCGAGAGTCAGTGCGGAGCCAGGGCCCGTGATGATTCTGGCATCAGAGACGACTGTGTCAGGGGTCTTTGACCGAATGACTGGATCGGACAGAGAAGGAGGCGATAATGTTGCTTGTGCGGTGGTTTCCAGCGCGGCAAAGTATGATCTTTGCAATTCTTGATCCGTCAAGTCAGATTCTTTGTCCAGCCGTACACTGTCTGTCGCAATCTTGGGAGAGTGGTCCAATGTGTCATTTGCAAATCTAGGACTTGAAACTTGCGAAACACTCTTTTGTGAAGATGTCCTCACACGCTCACGCCGGGGCATATTGACTCTCTCAACCTCCTCGATACCGGCTCGATGCTGTTGATGACCTACGGCAAGTGGTGACGCTGTCCGAGGGATTTGCTGCATTCGAAGTGAGAGAGCCGGAGACATTGGCGATGAGCTGCCATCATTTTTGCCAACATTGTCGCGAACGCCATTCAGCGAGGGTATTCGACCAGAGCTGGCAGAGCGCAAAGGACTTTTCACAAGCAAGTCATCACCACCACCACCACCATTATCGGTCTTGAAGTGGGCAAAGTCCAAGGGTCTGGGGAAATGGCGCTGATTCTGGCGATTGGCGCTTGGTGGTGATGTAAATGTCTCTGGTGAGTGGTCGGTTGTGATGCTAGTGTCGTCGCAGTCGTCGACAACTTCGGGAGCCGTTGGCATTGCTTGATTCGGATCTCCTTTCTTTGGTGTTGTCGGATATGGCAGACTCGCTGGCGGGGGTATCGACTCATTCTTGTGCCTTGACTTTTCAGAGTTTAGAGCCGCATTAGCCTTTTCGAGATCTTTTTGTAGTCCTTGTATCCTGCATGCGATTAGCTCGAATCACATACTCCATTTTGCACAGCGCTAACATGTTCCTCTGCTTGTCCACGAGCCTCCATAGCTGAGCGTTCTGGGCCTGTAGCGCGCTCTTTTCTTCGACAAGCTGGTTTATGGAAAGCTCTGATGATGACGTGCCACTGATTGTGCCATCGGGACTGGCCATCACATCCTCAACGGATCATAAGATCCCTGTTGTGACCAGGGTCCAATCTGACTGGAAAGCACGGTCCACACTGAACGATACTCTTTTGACAGAGATGATACATGGCCATTGTGCCCGCGGTGGACAAAGTGGTCGATGTACGTGTGGAGTCATGGATGCAAGAGCAAGAACTTCTGAAGCCACGGACCGCGTACACCCGCACGCGCCCTCATCTCGAGCGATTCCTGCAGCTGCGCTTCACAGTAAAGAACTACTGCAGAACAACACATGTACACCTCATTTGATGAATTCAAACTTTGCTCAGGTGCCTAACATTCAGGTAGCGAACCTATCAGTCTTGTCCAGACAAAAGCATCAAAAAGACATTTGTTTACGACCATTCAACAAGTTCAAGGCACGGCGCCATGTTTAATCAGATTTCTCTCGAGTTTTCCATTTTTTATTGAATTCTTTGGAGTGGTACATAATGGGACATATCCGTAGCCAGGTTCCGTCCTTACAAATAGTCTAATGCCAGTCGAGTTGGATATACACTACCACGTTCATCCTTGGATCGTCGACAAGTTGCAAGACATGTGATTGTCGTCACAAGAATTGAGAAAAAATTCAGCTTTATTTCATCCTCCTCACCCATCCTCGCGTCTTTGCTCTCCCCACGACACTTACGGCCCTCTCATCCAATGGTGGGAGACGGAGGGTGCTTTTATGATCGGGGTTACTGCACGTATGCAGTTAAGCGTTGTTCGTAATGGGAGGATGGGCTGTCTACTGGAGTGGATCTTTTGTGGTTGGGCTGCTGCTGCTGCTGAGTGAGAGTGAGAGAGAGAGAGAGAGAGAGTGAGTGAAGGGAACAAAGTGGGAAGTTCCTCACGCGGCAGCGGCTACATTTCTCACGCGCACAAACAGTGTTCCACCGGCAAAGATTGGCTACTCAGTACACATCGAAATCCTCTCCACACAATACAAATCAACACCCAATCACACCTGCTGCAGGCAGGTGCGAACAGCTTCAAGCTTGGAACTGACGCAGATGCCAGAGGATGAATCAAGGAAGCACACACGTCAATTAGGTTGGCTATGCTCAGAATAGATTAAGGTAGCAGTTGGAAGGTTTTATACAACCGATCTCTCTCATCGGCTCAAGTTCATGTTCTCCGTTCCCCGTTGTATGCCGCTTTATGCAGCTTTGTATGTCTGTCTTGTCACATTGTTGTGTGGATGATCTGGACCCTTGGCCCCTGCCACCATCTTGTCTGAAGACCATGGCATCTGTAGGACAGGAGGCTGGAAGAAGACGGTCTCCTTGGCCATAAGTCCAGCGGAACCATTCAGGTAGCCAAAGAAGGAAACCACAATCAAAAGTGCTCCAGCAGCCTTCTGCAGTTTTGGGTCATTCTCCTTGAGATACTGAGCACAAGAAAGCGCCAAGAACACAAAGATGGCAATGAACTGTAGCCAGAGTGTCCATGTCGATCTAATGGTCAGGAAGCAGAAGATGCCGAAAGGAATCAACCAGGTCGCAAAGAAGAGACCCAAAAAGCTGAAAATCTGGAGAGGGTCGGCTGAAAAGGTAGTGAAGGTTTCGAAAGAAGGAAGGAGGAAGGCACCCAAACTCAAGAAGAAACCAGCAAAGGTACCGAAGGCTGTCGCTCCAAAGGTGTTGCCCGACACAAGTTCGAAAATGGCAGTGATACTCATCATGAGACCACTGTACATGAGGAAGGGTCCCACAAGAGCCGTCACCTCGGTGAGTCCTTGAGTTCGCAGATTCACGAGACCAAGCAAAAAGGTCGAGAACGAAAAGGCAAACAGTCCCAGTGGAGCAGGATTGGCAAGTCTTCGATCTGAAAAGTGTCTGTGATGAGGTGCAGAGTCGAATTCGGCGCCAGAGCCTGGCAGGATGGTGTTGCCCGTGCCATAGCGGCCGATAGGGTGTCCATAAGCACCGTACCCTCCAGATGCCTGTAGTGTCGCGGCTAGACAAGTCTTAGTATGCGCTCTCAGGATTCGGGCGATGGTTGGCTGCTATACCTTCTTGTCTCTGTTGCTCCTCTCGCTCGGCCAGTTTCGTAGCACGTCTCTGTTCCCTTTCGACTCGGGAGGCTTCCTTCTCAGCCAATCGCTCGTCCTTTGACTTGACCTGACTGTCGATGAACTTTCGCATGATGGCTGTCTTATGTGTCAATTTATGAGAGATATGAGATTGTGTGATATGATGGATGAGGATGCAAGATAGAAAGCGTCGGGTAGAGGGAGAAGACGAGGAACTCTGGGGGGAGGGCGATCTAGGGAAGGAAGAGTCTATGAGGGCACCGGGAAGGGAAGAGGGGAGAAGGCAGAGACCGAGTTTGGGGAGACAACTTGTTACACACACACACACACACACACACAACGAGCAGTGACTTGGGAACACAGGCTGGGGCTGGGCTGAAGCGAAGCAAAACCTCCAGACCAGGAAGAGAAGCTGCGTCCAACCGGCTGCACCAGTAACATTTCTCCTCGTTCCAGGCGCTGCTTCCTTCCCTTCTTCCTGCGACTCTTTTCTTCTCTTTTTCCAGACGCGCTCTCACGGGTTGATCCATTGAGTTAGTGGCGCAGAGGCTGACGGATGAGGCTCAGATGGAGGATCCATGTCCCCTCAGACTGGATGGATGATGGAGAGGAGGAGAGGGAGAAAGAGAGGGAGACCACTTGTCTGGAGAAAAGTCTCTCTCTTGTGTTTGTCAACACTGAGTCAATGCAGTAGCTCGTCTTGACCGAGTCTGTTGAATCACCAGCTCATTTGAATCTCTGGTCTGATGCCGCGCCTCAAACACGCGTGGATGTGTCTAGTCAGTCAAGCCAGACGAACTGATTCGTCAGTGGTCACGCCTACATCATGGGCCCCGAGATCTTTTTCAGCCTTCGATGCGGGGAAGATGGGCGTTTTGTGTCCATTCCTCGGCTCGAACTCAGCTGCTGTTCACATGGTCCTTGGAATGCACTGGGACCATTCTCTATGCTTAGGCTTGAGGTTGGAGAGGTTACAGGGTTGTTGATGGTGGTGGTGGTGGTGTTGGTGGTGGTGGACACAAGCGATCAAGATTTGTGATCAACTGAACAATGTGCTCTCCTGCAGTAAGACTGTTCACTTGATCAATCAAGACGACTGATGAACTGGTCACAAGCGATGCTATTGCAGCGCAAAATAGGGGTGTGGATATAAGAGTCCTGATTGATTACTATCTCTCAATACTAGATTGATAATGAGTTGTTGTTGTCCTTCCAGAGGGAATTGTTCCAAGACAGATTTGCTTCCTCATCGCCATGCTCGGTCCTGCCAAAACTTGCATCTTTCGATAGCGATTGCCTCAATCGCCAAAGGATCCTGGATCATCTCGACTTTCTTCGAACCATACGCACTGTAAGGGTCGCCGAGATTCAGCATCACATGGCCGGGCCACGCGCCATACTGATCGAGTTTTGGCGAGGTAGTCGCAACCCCAACATTTGGATCACCAGATGTAGCAAAGTTGACTACATAGTTTTGCATCATGTCCGCCACAGCGAGGTTTGAGACCTGCTGGATATGCCACTTGGGCTTTACCTCGCTATTGCTGAAGAGATAGGATACATCGTCAGCGTGGTAGCTCTGGCCAACGTTGAAGAGCAAGTTCCATGCCTTGCCACGACTCGCGTTGTTGAGGGCTCGTCCATAGCAAGCAGAGACACCTTCGGTCATCATAACTGCATAGCGACCAAAGATGGTGTTGTAGAATGTTTTCGCAGCCTTTTCGATAGGTGGATAGTATTCAGCTAAAGTCTTCTCAACTTCTGGTGTCACATCCACGCCGTGGTTTTGCAGGTACGTATGGAAAACATCCGGGGTATCGTATCGTCCGTCTGTATCGATGGGAAGAAACGGGAAAGTCCATGGTACCAATTGCTGTCCTTCGTCTCGCGCTCGTGAAACTATGATCGGAATATCGTGGAATTTGCCCTGGCTTAGGAGCCTCGATGGCAGCTCCGGCACAAATGTACCGTCGACCACGGGTCGCCATTTGGTATTGTCATGAACATGTTGAGATACAGCAACTAGAGCGGATGTCTCGAGCTTCTTTAGTTCTGCCAGATTCGCTGTCTGTGTGTTGGCAAGGATCTCTGCATATACACGCTCGGCGTCTCTCGCAAGGAGCGGAACACTAAATGGTCAGTCCGGAACAATAGCATGAATCAGGTCATTTACTATGACGGCGATTGGAAAATCGCTTGGTGGAATGGCAGCTCCTGTGTGCCTTCATACGCAGTGATGTGGTGAAGTAATGACGCTGCGCCTGAGTCTGATCCGATCACGGTAATCCGAGTTGTATCACCACCAAACACATTGATGTGCTGTTTGATCCATCTCAAGGCAAAGTCTTGGTCCAGTAGGCCAAGGTTGAGAATACCTTCCTTTGCCGCATCCTGCCCAGGCATAAATCCGAACACTCCAGTGCGGAAATTAGGCACAACATAGACAATTTTGTTTCCCGATGCCTTCAATAGTCCATCTCCAGGATAGTGACCCTTGTAACCTCGAGCGAATTGGCCGCCGTACAAGTAGACTACTACTGGCAATGGTTTCAAAGGTGTCGCAGACGAGGGAGCCAGCACATCAAGAAATAAACCTGGAAGACATGAGCCCTTCGAATAATTGGTTCGGAAATATGCCTACAATCTTCATCCTGATTCGGGGCAGGATCTTTGTCATCACGGAGTTGCATGCAATTATGACCATCAGATGAAGCTGTCTGAATGCCCTGGTGGGTCAAGTCCGCCGGGGGCACAGCTTTTGTGAATCGATTCGCGCCAGCTACAGATGCAGCATACCTTACGTTAGTATAATTGTAGTACTCCCCTTCTTTGACGAATTCGCCTTTATACGTAGCATAAGGTAGGACGACAAGTCCTGCTTCCTGAGCACATGTATCACACACCGCAACAGCAGCGTGAGACAACAACAATACTGCGAGTTGTGACCACATCTGGCTGACCATGGTCGAAGCTTACTTGACCACTTTGTAGGTCGAGATCAGCAGACTTTATATCCATTCGCCAGGATCAATGTGCGGGCTCGTCGACAGTAGGGGGGTGGCTTTTATGCAGTCGTTGCGCGGTATAGGTGGACCACTCTATTCCATCTGACCACTATAGATGAACCTGGTCTCATGGGTTGATTCCAGAGAGACACTTCACTCCTGAGATTGTCAAGATGTTGTTTTGAACTCTTACTTGCGGTACAGAAGAGAAAGACTGAGACCAATTGACTGTGATGTGATTCCATTTACTTGTCCCCAATATGCATTTCTGGTTCTGTTCTTGAGCACAGCTACCGTCGTAGTCCTGATCACCAATCAAGCTTCTGAAACTTGCATATCGCATGGCACACCTTCTGAAACTTGCATATCGCGTGGGACATTCTGGATCCGGGTAATTACGGTATCATCTAATCTACGAATGCACCGAATAGAACTCGATTGCGGGTAACTGCTCTTTGGATGTTCTGCTCCATCCTCTTTCGCAGATTTTCTTCCGAGAGCAGATGATCCAGCTGGTTACTCGGAGAAAGTTTGAGTAAGTCGAAGATGAATCTGCAGTCAAAGTACATTTGTAGCCTCAATGCTGAATTCTCTGCCATAAAATTGATATTTTCCGTATGATGTGCAGATTTCGGGATTGTATCGTGGTTTGAGCTCGAATCCTCTGATTTGTCGTCTCCATTAGTCGTGGCATCCCTATCGTGTGCTTCTTCTTGACTGTCGGAGGGAGCATCGCTGTGTACTTGCACTGGCCGAGCTATGGGAAATTTCGCATGGTGCTTAGAACTATCCTGTATGGCGGTGCTTGCGACATCCTCCTGCAACTCGTGCAATACCTCGGATTTCTCGACAGCGGGAGCCATACAGACCGTCTCCAACTTGAACGTGGTCGTGAAACGTTGAAGGCCAGAAGCTATAGTCTCGCGCACCACAGCTCGCTCCTCAGTCCCCGCGATATCGATGCCCGTAAGTGTCATAGCTGAGCTCAACACCAATAGACAATCAATCACCGTCGAACTTGGACCAACAGGAATTCCATCTTCAAACGTTTTTCGAACGTCACTTGACGAGTGGATTCGTAGCTCAAACGAAGGGATCAGTTTTCTATAATTATTTCTCGTTTGCACGGTAGCCGTTGAGAGAACCGGATTGGTTCTGCATAGGAAAAGTAAGAGACGAAGCACGGCCACGATGGTGCCAGTCTCGGAGCTCTGGTCCGCAACGAGGTGCAGATAAGCAAACCAGTCGCAAAAGCAATCGTCAATTGACTTGATATAAGTTTCCCGTTGTGATTGATAGTCCCTATATTGGTTCAGTACTTCTAAATTCTGAGCGATGACACGAATTGAGGGCTGGTAAGCGCGTTCGAAGACCACGAATGAGCTCGAATCGCCACGAATACTTTTTTTAGTCGAGGCTTGGAAGTTCGTTAGAGATCCACGAGACCAGGGTAATCTAGTCGTCCATAACTCTTGTATTGTGCCAGATCGGTCGACAACTTTTTGCATGGACTCCTTGAGCTTCGAAAGTTCGAAAACCGAATTGACCAGCAAGCGTGAGACATGTTGTTGTATTGCTGGCTTTATGATAGTGTAAATTCTGTCCTGTGAAGCTTCGTTGAGTTCATTGCGGATATCCTTGTCCAAGCTTATCAAATGTGAGATGTGCGACTCATTGATTAAGATTTGTGTTGCCGACTCTTGCAAGAGCGAAGCAGATGACTTCAGCCAGTCTGTGACTTGGCCGGAAATCATCGTTGGAGTAAGGTCATCAGATCGAAGATATGGTTTGTAGTGTTGCACTTCTCCATCAAGACATCTCGACAGAAGACTCAAGTTCAAGTCCGGTAGACCTCGGAGGGTTTCTAGCAGCGTCCGGTTCGAGATATCCTCAAAGAGTTCACTGATCCTACCAAATTCTCGTGTGCGGTCTATAGTGTTGAGCAATAGTTTTGTCATTTCCCGAACATTTTCACAAGCACCGAGTTTGTTGACTTGTAGATTCAAGAAGTACTTCAAACAGGTAGAGGGACTTGCTGACTCAAGAATCGCAAAAGCGCAGGCAAAGTCACTGATTTGCGTACATTTGTTGAGGGCTTTCGTTAGCACAATCCGGACACTCCTCAAACGCTGTCCGACTTCCGGCCTTTCTTTCATCAAAGGAGTGCTAAGAAGACGTGCCATTGCATATAATCGAGATGCGACAACTATTTCACCTCTTCTGATTCTGTGGCAGACTAGGTGCCTCAATTCAGCTAGGAATTGGAGGATGACCCGAATCTTGGACGCGGACAAGTCCTTAGGAACTGATTGGGAGGTATTGAGCTTCTTAGAGACTCTCTGACTGTCGCAATCCTTTATTATAATGTTGATCTGCTGTCGTAATTGCGTGGTCTTATCTCGCATAGACACAATTGTATCTGCCGTCGTCAGAAGATCGCGATATGATTCGCCTACCAGAAAACGAAGCTCAGAGCGCTTGTTCGAAGATTGGGCGCGTAATTCAACTTCGAAGGATTGTACTTCTGGGATCGATAAGGTACAAAAGACATCGTCGACACTTGCAAAGTTCTGCATGTTTGTTGTCGAAAATTGGTTAACCTTGACTACTGCCAAATCTGTGCCGGTCCACTCCGTATGAATCCACTACCGTTGCCAAGAGACACGTTAGCATAGGGACAAAAGATCCTCTGAAGACACAACGCTCTTTTGATCAGGTATGATATATCGGTTGAACATCCAATGACAGTGGGTATGCATATGTTCTAAGGTTGTAGTCCAAAGATTATCATGGGCTTGGCTGTTTCTTGTGGAGTACTTGGCAACCTCACAGAAATTCAATCGAGCAACCGCTCCCGTTGGTTACGCGTATCCCGGCTACAGGTTCCACGGCGGTCTACGAGTTCACCAAGATGTGCTGTGGACACGAACATATGTTGTAGTGCAGCACAGTCTTGATAGGAAGAAATTCGCACACAATCGTCACCTCTACAAACCTTTGTGAGTTTTGCCAGTATTGTACGTTCGTCGCGGTCTGTCTTGGGTGCTCCACAATAATATTTTCTGATGACAAGCATTGGCACAGGCTACGACTTATCGAACTCGACTTTCTCTCCCGACGGAAGGGTCTTCCAAGTAGAGTACGCTGCTAAAGCGGTTGAGAATGCCGGAACATCAATTGGGATACGAACGCCTACCTGCGTGGTCTTAGCACAGGAGAAACTGATCCCCTCAAAATTACTGGTCCCCGGCAAAAATGCTCGAATTGGAGGTGTCGATAGGCACATTGGTGTCGCGTCTTCTGGTCTGATACCAGACGGCAAACATTTTCTAGGTCGTGCAAGAGATGAAGCTGCTTCCTGGAGAAGTCAGTACAAGTTGCCGATCGGGGTCGCTCAGTTGAGCGATCGTCTTGGTCAGTATGTCCAGGCGTATACTCTGTATTCTTCAGTAAGACCTTTCGGAATCAGTGCAATTATTGGCGGTGGCAGTATCGAAGACGGGACTGCACTGTACATGATTGAGCCTAGTGGAGCATATTACGGATATCATGCGTGTGCTACTGGTAAGGGTCGACAATTGGCGAAGAATGAGTTGGAAAAGCTGGACTTTGCCAATCTGTCAGCGAAAGATACAGTCGCTGCTGCTGCTAAAATAATCCACTCTGTGCACGATGAGAGCAAGGACAAAGATTTCGAGCTTGAGATAGGCTTTGTATGTCTAGACGACAGCATGGGGCAGGATCGGAAAGGCTTGTGGGTAACTCTTCAAGGAGACGAGTTGAGAGCAGTTGATGAGGAGGCAAAGAGAGCAGCTGAGGCGGAGGACGAAATGGAAGAATAGTATATGTGCACACCCTCAAGCAGGGCCAAGCGTCAACAAGTTACATATATACCCACACGATTTTTCGAACTGCGGCACGAGGATGACTTAACGAGGATGAGCACTGCACAGGCACAAAAGGTGTCATGAATAGAGTCGAACCCACATGACTGAAGTAACATCATACGCGTTTCCAAAGAATAGCTCAACGACGTGATCGTGCCGCGTGCATAAGTACCATGAGCTCGAACAAACCCCAAAATGACGTTCAACTTGCAGTGAACCAATGACACGCCGCTTGTGCTAACGTGTTGATTACGAACGGTCATCAGTCTTGCTGTGGGACACTTTGATCGAGTCACAATTACGTTTTGCTGTGACTGTAGCTACTGCTGGAGCAAATGCATTGAAGTCTCTCTCCTGCTTGCTGGCTGCTGGCCTTTGGAAGTGAATGGTGTCCTGATCATTGATGAAGGAGACTGAGGCAGAGTCCAGATCCACTGATCAAGTGATCAAGTGCAGGTCAGGCAACACAACTGCTGAAAATACAAGCATCTGATTGGCTGGAGCTACATTCAACAGCAATCTGGCTGCGATAACCAATTGGAGCTTCCCTCAATCCCTCAACCACTCACTCAACCACTGCCTCCCACGCTCATCCACCAAATTCCAATAGGGCATACTCTCAAGCTCTCACCCCTACTGCCACTACTGCATCAGTTGACCCCTTGACAGACATAAGGACCCCTCCTTTGAGTTAGCTTACGTTCATACCTTTATCCTTCAGCTATGGGTACGTCCATGACCACCCAAAATGCCCCACATGCTCACACCCGTTCTAGCAATTCAGAAGATTCACGCAAGATCAATCTATGATTCTCGTGGTAACCCTACCATCGAGGTCGATCTGATTACCGAGACCGGTCTGTACCGAGCAGGCGTACCTTCTGGTGAGTTTGTCGAAACATGTGTATCACCCTTTTTATTCACATAATATTCAGGAGCTTCCACGGGAATCCACGAGGCTCTCGAGCTACGTGATGCCGACAAGAGCAAATGGGCAGGAAAAGGTAGGTGATCCGATAGACAAGACTTATATGGCAGGAACCAAGCTGACCTTTTGCAGGAGTGACCAAGGCCGTTTCAAACGTCAACGACATCATTGCTCCTGCACTCATCAAGGCTGGCCTCGACATCAAGGACCAAGCAGCAGTCGACAAATTCCTGAATGAGCTCGACGGTACTGCAAACAAGTCAAAGTTGGGTGCCAATGCTATCCTGGGGGTCTCCATGGCTGTCTGCCGAGCAGCAGCGGCGGAGAAGAAGATTCCAACATGGAAGCACATTGCTGCCATTTCTGGCAATGTTCCATCAGATGGCAAATACACCCTACCTGTTCCTGCCTTCAACGTCATTAACGGAGGATCGCACGCTGGTGGTGCTCTCGCTTTCCAGGAATTTATGATTCTGCCAGTCGGGGCTTCAAGCTTCAAAGAGGCCATGCGCCAGGGTGCCGAAGTCTATGCGATACTGAAGTCACTTGCAAAGAAGAAGTATGGACAGTCTGCCGGAAACGTTGGTGACGAGGGCGGAGTAGCTCCAGACATTGCAACGGCCGAAGAAGCTCTTGATCTCATCATGGACGCTGTCTCGAAAGCAGGTTACAAGGACTCAATCAAGATTGCCATGGATGTCGCATCCTCAGAATTCTACAAGGACGGCAAGTACGATCTGGACTTCAAGAACCCAGACAGCGACAAGAGCAAGTGGATCACCTCTGAGCAACTCGCTGCCAATTATCTCGACCTGTCAAAGAAGTACCCAATCGTTTCCATCGAAGATCCATTCGACCAGGATGACTGGGAAGGTTGGACTCATCTGACTGCCAGCACGAAGGTTCAGATCGTCGGAGATGACCTTACCGTCACTAACCCAGTCCGAATCAAGACGGCGATTGAGAAGAAGTCTTGTACCGCTCTTCTCTTGAAGATCAACCAGATTGGTTCCATCACTGAGGCTATTCAGGCTGCTAAGGACTCGGTCGCTGCTGGATGGGGAGTCATGTGCTCCCACCGATCAGGCGAGACTGAAGACACCTTCATTGCCGATCTCGTTGTAGGTCTGGGCTCAGGACAAATCAAGACTGGTGCACCATGTAGATCCGAGCGATTGGCTAAGGTATGCGCAATCTCCTAAGTCTGTAAACGCAATATACTAACTCAATATTAGTACAACGAGCTGCTCAGAATTGAGGAGGAGCTTGGCTCTAACGCCGTTTATGCTGGTGCAAAGCCTTACGCGGCTGTCAACTAGATTTCTGTTGAGCTTTATATACAATGAACGTGACATTATGCCTGCAGCCTGCTTTATTCCGCACGATGTGAATCGATATCACTTCTTCTTTTCATAGCTTTTGTTTCTTCAGGCTGCAATCATCTGCCAGCATAGCCTCTGCCCGCACCGCCCATGGGCGGTGCGAAGTTGCCTGGTCCTTGTCGACTGATCGGTCCTCCAAGTCCACCCAGTGCACTCATCCCAGGAATCTGCCCCAGCACTCCTGGACCACCAACAGCGACTCCACGTCCAACAGCTCGTCCGACACCCGGTCCTGCGGCAGCTTTGCCCAACCTGTCTCGGGGATCCGCAGGCGGCGGTCCTTCAACAGACATCGAAATAATCCACTCTCCACGCAGAATAATCAACCCAAGTGACCTCTTTTCCTCCTTCTTGACTCCATTCGCTGCATCACTTTTACCATGCTGCTGCTGTGCTTTCTTGGGAACTCGAAATTCTTCCGCGTCACTGAGGACGAGGTTCATGTGTACATCGAAAGCGAGCAATTGGCCCACTATTTGTCGCGTGTCGCTGAGCGTCACACGGATCCTGTGATTCAAGTGATTTCTACTGCGCTTAGCGGACGTCCTTCTTGGCAGGATGACAGGGGCGACGAACATCATTTTTGAGGATTTTCCTGAGGATGCCATGGTTTAGCGGGTTTCCTGGACTCGACTCGCTTTCTGTGCTGTGATTCTGTCTTTGTGGGATAATCTGATGATTGTCAAACAGTCAATATGTCGCACTCTAAGTATATCGCTAGCGATTATAAGCCGTTTTAGACTGTCTTGTGCATGTCATTCTGATGTCGAGTGATTCGACTTCAAGGTTTTGGCGCGAGTGATGTACTTGGAAACACGTGCTCTGAACCACTAGATATAGAGATACATGTACATTGTACGTACAGTGAAAGCTACCCGTCCATACGAATGACAACATCTATTGAGAAATAGTAGCTAGAAGATGCAAAGGTTTCGAGATATATACAGAGAAATCTACTGTCTAGTGATGGAACAGTCGAAGTCCTGTATCGCAGTAGACCATACCAGATTCATCGGAGGCCTCGATGACTGCAGAGTCCATCACACTACCTAGTGGTGCACTGACAAACTTGACACCCGATTGAGCCAACCTGTAGACATTGTCTGGGAATGGGAAGAAGGCATCGCTGGAGACGGCGACGTCTGTCAGCTTCTTGCTCCACTCAACCTTTTCGTCCTCGCTGAAGAACTGCGGGATCGATGCTTCGTCAAACTTACTCTCCCACTCTTTCCTCTCCGTGCCGGACGATGGCACTTTACCAGTGACAAACAAGTCGATGGCATTCGCCTTGTCTGCACGTTTGGCAGACTTGGCAAACTGGAATTGCAACACACGAGGGTGGTGTCGTAGCCACCAATTGTCTGCTTTCTCTCCGGCCAATCGTGTACAGTGAATCCTTGACTGTTGCCCGGCGCCGAGACCTATAACCATTCCGTTACGTGCGTAACAGACAGAGTTACTCTGGGTGTACTTGACGGCGATAGTGGCCACAGCCATGTCTCTTTTGCCCTCTTCAGTGAGATTCTTGTTTGACGAGACAATCTTGTTGAATGTAGTGGCAGCTGAGATTTTGCAGTCGTTGCGCTTCTGTTGCAGACTGATTCCGTAAACCTGACGGGTTTCTACAGGAGGAGGGACGTAGTCAGGATCCATCTGCAGAACACAGTATTTGCCTCCTTTCTTCTTGCGCAGAATCTCGAGAGCATCAGGGGAGTATGATGGTGCGATAATTCCATCAGAGACCTCGCGGTTGATGATCTTTGCTGTCATAACATCACATTCGTCCGACAATGCAATAAAGTCACCAAAGGATGACATTCGGTCGGCGCCACGAGCTCGAGCATAAGCTGATGCAAGTAAACTCATGTCTTTGAGGTCGGATACTCCGTAGACAATTTTCTCGTCGTCCGTGAGGGGTACACCAACTGCTGCTCCAGCAGGACTAACGTGCTTGAACGACGCTGCTGCAGGCAAATCAAGGCCTTCTTTGAGTTCCTTGACGAGTGGCCAAGAGTTGAGCGCATCCAGGAGATTGATGTAGCCGGGTGAACCCGAAAGCACAGTGAATGGCAGATCACAATCCTTGGTGTAAGCTTGAGCAGGGACTTGGTGTGGGTTGGCACCATATCTCAGAGACAATTGCATCTTTCCTTTGCTGGCGTACTGCTTTCTGAAGTAATCTGAGATTGCCTCGTCATACGAAGCCGTCTGACTGAAAGCCTTTAGTGCTAAACGATCACGATATTCCTGAGAAATTGACCCTTTCTCGAGACTTTCCAGGAACATGTGGTAATCGGCCGGGTCACTCAAAATGCTGACTCGTGCATGATTCTTGGCTGCAGCCCGCAAAAGGGTCACTCCGCCAATGTCAATCTCCTCTACTGCCTCAGGAATGGTGACTGCCGGTTTGGCTATTGTTTGTGCAAACGGATACAAATTGCAGACAACAACATCGATTTTGCTGATATGATTGTCCTGAAGATCCTTTGCATCACGGTCAGAGTCCTGAGCAAGGATACCTCCGTGGACGGCAGGGTGCAAAGTCTTGACTCGACCGCCGAGCATCTCAGGAGCATTCGTGATGGATGAGACATCATCTATTGCAAATCCTGCCTCTCGAATCATTTTGGCGGTACCTCCTGAGCCGAGGAGTCTGACTCCATTCGAGATGAGTCCCTTGGCAAGGTCCAAAAGTCCAGTCTTGTCATAGACACTCAAAAGCGCAATCTTTTGAGTGGAAGCCATCTTAAAGGGGTATCTTATGAGCGAGTTCACGACAAAATCTGCAGAGGCCTAGTCTGTAGTGCTCTTTGTGAAGATTGAAGTCACTGTCTGTAGGCTTGCGTCCAATGATCGCTATGCCAAGAGTGCTGTATGTAGACCGACGGTCTCCAGACTACAACTTTTCGTGGAGCAGTGAGTAGAAAATTGGCGTTGAATCTACGGACAAACACGACCGACACGAGCCTCGAATGAGAAACCTTTTTTTCGGTGAATCTACATGGTTGGAGCTCCTTCGTTATCAGTGCTGGAGTGAGGACTGATCGCCTCCCAAGGCAACGAATCTGATTGGCTTCTGCGCAGGGTTCACCCAATCCCGCGGCTTCTCCACCTGGAAAGGGCTGATCCCGCTGTGATTGCTTGCTTGCAGTTGCTTGATCGATAGGCTGGACTCACTGACGCTGCAGCTGGAATCAGTGAGCGAATCAGTCTTACGCCGAGACTGATTGGGGATCTGGGTCTCGATACCTAGCTGGCAAGCAGCTTCATTGCTCTCTGTCATCAGACAAATCACACTCCTGCACCTCTGAAAGTCCAAGGTACTGTCTTTCTGCAGGTCTTCCTGTAGAGTGCCAGTAGTCCAAGTCTTCGGCATGTCCGCCTTTGATGAGCAGAATGAGTACTACGATGACCAGAACAATGTCGATGACCAGTCTAATCAGCATGCCATCAAACATATCAGAAGACACTCCTCAATTGGCAGCGACAAACCACATAAGCTCCTCGTCGCCAACAGAGCTGAGATTGCAGTTCGAATCTTCCGAACAGCACATGAGCTTGGGATGCACACTGTAGCTATCTACTCGCACGAAGACAGGTTGTCTGTGCACAGACAGAGTATGTGACATCAGAGCTGCCTCTATGAGGGCTCTCAGCTCATGCAGGAGCATGAGTACATGTTTTTGGGATTGCTTGCTGACCGACAATAGAGGCAGACGAAGCATATGTCATTGGAAAGGTGGGAGAATTCACTCCAGTTGCAGCCTACCTGGCTCAAGATGAGATTATTCGCATCGCTGTTGCCAAGGGAGTCACCATGATACATCCAGGATATGGGTTCCTCTCTGAGAATGCTAGCTTTGCTCGAAAAGTCGAGGAAGCTGGAATTGCCTGGGTAGGACCAACACCTGAGACCATCGACAGCTTGGGAGACAAGACGAAGGCTCGATCTGTGGCAATCAAGATAGGTGTTCCTGTCGTTCCAGGTACTGAAGGAGCTATCGAGAACATTGGAGAGGCAAAGGAATTCGTTGAACAATATGGTTTCCCGGTCATCATCAAGGCAGCAATGGGTGGTGGAGGTCGTGGTATGCGAGTCGTGACCAAGCAAGAAGAGTTCGAGTCTGCGTTCGAACGAGCTACGTCTGAAGCCAAATCGGCGTTCGGGGATGGCACATGCTTCATCGAGCGATTCCTCGAACGTCCAAAGCACATTGAAGTTCAGCTCTTGGCCGATGGAATTGGCAATTGCATACATTTGTATGAACGAGATTGTTCAGTGCAGAGACGACATCAAAAGGTTGTGGAAGTCGCTCCAGCCAAGGACTTGGACCCAGCAGTCAGAAAGGCTATTTTGGATGATGCCATCAGACTTGCTCGCGAAGTGGACTATAGAAATGCCGGAACAGCGGAGTTCTTGCTCGATGCCAAAGGGCGACACTACTTTATCGAAATCAATCCCAGAATACAGGTTGAGCATACGATTACCGAAGAGATTACTGGTATCGACATCGTAGGTGCTCAAATTCAGATTGCTGGAGGCGCAACCTTGCCACGATTGGGTCTCTCTCAAGACAAGATCTCTGTTCGAGGATTCGCGATTCAGTGCAGAATCACAACAGAAGATCCAGCCAAACAATTCGCACCCGACACTGGACGTATCGAAGTTTATCGCTCAGCTGGTGGTAATGGCGTTCGTTTGGATGGAGGTAACGGATTTGCTGGAGCTGTGATCAGCCCTCACTATGATTCCATGTTGGTGAAGTGTTCATGTTCTGGTTCTACATATGAGATCACTCGTAGAAAGGTTCTTCGAGCGCTGATTGAGTTCAGAATTAGAGGACTCAAGACCAACATCCCGTTCTTACTGAGGTTGATTATGCATCCGACATTCCAATCCGCAAAATATTGGACAACTTTCATTGACGATACGCCAGAACTTTTCCAGCTCTATAAGTCAGCTGACAGAGCCACCAGAATGCTGTCATATCTGGGCGATCTTGTTGTGAATGGATCGCAAATTGTCGGACAAATGGGCGAGCCAATTCTGAAAGGAGACATTGTTCTGCCGGCAATATACAAAGCGGGTTCACCAGGGGAGGCAATTGATCTCACCAAACCATGCGAGAAAGGGTGGAGAAACATTCTGCTTGAGAAAGGCCCAGCTGCATTTGCGAAGGCTGTACGTGAGAACAAAGGTACTTTGATCATGGACACCACCTGGAGAGACGCCCATCAGTCCCTGTTGGCAACCCGTGTCAGGACACTTGATTTGCTCAATATTGCACCACAGACATCTTATGCTCTATCTAATGCATTCGCCTTGGAGTGCTGGGGCGGTGCAACGTTTGATGTGGCGATGCGTTTCTTGTTTGAAGATCCTTGGGATCGTCTCCGACGTCTGCGTGCGGCTGTTCCAAACATACCTTTCCAGATGCTCCTTCGTGGCGCCAACGGTCTTGCATATTCAGCTCTTCCAGACAATGCTATCTTCTTCTTCTGTGAGCAAGCTAAGAAGAACGGTGTTGACATCTTCCGTGTATTCGACGCTCTCAACGATGTCGAGAACATCAAGCTAGGAGTCGAGGCTGTAATCAAAGCCGGGGGTGTGGCCGAAGCTACAGTTTGTATTTCCGGTGATATGCTCAATCCGAAGAAGAAGTACAACCTCGAGTACTACCTTTCACTCGTAGACAAGATCGTGGAAATGGGTCCTCACATTCTTGGTATCAAAGATATGGCTGGAGTCTTGAAGCCACAGGCAGCGACTAATCTCATCGGTGCGATACGCAAGAAGTACCCGAATCTTGCTATCCATGTCCATACGCACGACTCTGCAGGAACGGGTGTTGCTTCCATGGTAGCATGTGCCAATGCCGGTGCTGATGCTGTTGATGTGTGCTCGGATTCCATGTCTGGAATGACCTCACAGCCATCGATTGGCGCATACATGGCGTCCATGGACGGATCTGACCGTGGTCCAGGACTCGATGCGTCTCAAGTCAAAGCGCTTGACGAGTACTGGGCGCAATTGCGCCTGCTTTACAGTCCATTTGACAGTGACATGAAAGGTCCAGATCCTGAGGTGTACGACCACGAAATTCCAGGAGGACAACTGACCAATCTCCGATTCCAGGCAACACAACTGGGCCTTGGAACTCAGTGGGCTGAGACCAAGAAAGCTTACGTGCAGGCCAATGCATTATTAGGAGACATAGTCAAAGTGACACCCACTTCCAAGGTTGTCGGAGACTTGGCACAGTTTATGGTCTCGAACAAACTCACTTATCAAGATGTCATCGACAAAGCTAAGGACTTGGACTTCCCAGCGTCAGTTCTCGACTTCTTCCAAGGTCTTATGGGACAACCTTATGGTGGCTTCCCTGAACCTCTTCGTTCTGATGTGCTGCGTGGTCAGCGTGAACCACTTTCTGAGCGACCAGGCAAGTCTCTACCACCTATGGACCTTGCCAAAATCCGCAAGGATCTCGCTGCTGAGTACGGTACTGCAGGTGATACAGACGTCGCATCGTACACGCAGTTCCCTGGGGTTTACAAGGATTACCGAAAGTTCCTAGCGAAATATGGAGATTTGTCAATGCTTCCAACTCGGTTCTTCTTGGCAAAGCCGGCCATTAATGAAGAAATCTACGTCGATGTGGAGAAAGGAAAGACATTCATCATCAAGCTGCTCGCCGTTGGCCCAATGTCGAGTAAGACCGGTACACGAGAGGTTTATTTCGAATTCAATGGAGAGACCCGACCTGTCACAGTCGATGATAAGAAGGCTGATGTGGCGTCGATCTCCCGACCGAAGGCAGACACCAGCAATGCAGGTCATGTTGGTGCACCAATGTCTGGTGTGGTGGTTGAGGTCAGATCGAAGCAGGGATCAGAGGTCAAGAAGGGAGACATCATCGCAGTGCTCTCCGCTATGAAGATGGAGTTGGTGGTTTCTGCTCCAAAGGCAGGCAAGATTGAGGGTGTGTCAGTGGCTCAGGGAGATTCGGTGGCCAGTGGAGATCTGATTGCCACAATTTCTGCGTAGAAGTTGACCAAGAGAACTATAACAGAAGCAACGTAGTAATTTATTCTTTGACTTGAATTTCGAAGAACCTATGTCTTGGTACGAAGAACTATACCACATTCAGTGGGCACCACTTGGCCAACGGAACGACCTGTGCGGCCCTGGAGGGCACAGACAACACGGCATTTCCGACAACGAATTATCTTCCGTACTAAACGAGCTGAACGAGCTGATCGTCAATCTCGATTCTTGGACAAACATCGCATTGATACAAATTATGTCTTCCTTTGCCTGTTAATAAAACCTTAAGCGCTGCCGATAAGCAATATGATGCGTAGACAACTGACTCAGAATGTCCGAAATGCTCGTGGTATGGCAAGTTTCCAGCCTACCAAGTACGGGGGAAAGTACACAGCAACTTTGATTCCTGGTGACGGTATCGGTCAAGAGGTTGCAACGTCGGTGAAGGACATATTTGCTGCTACCAATGTTCCAGTAGAGTTCGAAGAAGTCGATGTCACCGGTATCCTGGCAGCCGAAGGAACAAAAGACGGCGGTGAACAATTATACCGAAAAGCTGTCGAGTCCATCAGACGGAACAAGGTAGGCTTGAAAGGTATCCTGTACACCCCTCTTGAGCGATCTGGTCACGCCTCTTTCAACGTTGCTCTACGTCAAGAATTAGATCTTTATGCTTCGACCGTCTTCATCAAGAATTTCCCCGGTCTCAAGACTCGTCACGCTGGTGTCGACGCAGTCATCATTCGAGAAAACACCGAGGGTGAGTACTCTGGCCTTGAGCAACAGGCTGTTCCAGGAGTGGTTGAGGCTCTCAAAGTCATCACACGCACAAAGTCTGAGCGAATCGCTCGATTTGCATTCGACTTTGCACAGAGGAATGGAAGGAAGAAGATTACCGTCATCCACAAGGCAAACATTATGAAGCTTGCTGATGGACTCTTCCGAGATGTCTTTTACGAGACTGCCAAGGACTACCCTGAGATTCAGGCTAACGACATGATTGTTGACAATGCCTCAATGCAGGCCGTCTCAAAGCCACAGCAATTCGATGTCATGCTCATGCCAAACTTGTACGGAAGTATTTTGAGTAACGTTATGGGAGGTCTTGTCGGAGGACCGGGTCTCATTCCAGGATGCAACATTGGTCGAGAATACGCCCTGTTCGAACCAGGTTGTCGACACGTCGGTCTCGACATCAAGGGTAAGGACCAAGCAAACCCTCTTGCCATGGTCCTGTCGTCCTGTATGATGCTTCGTCATCTCGGTCTGGACAACTTTGCCAACGCTATTGCCAAGGGTGCATACGCCGTCATTGAGGAGGGCAAGATCAGAACTAGGGATATGGGCGGTCAGAGCAGCACCCATGACATGACTAAAGCCATCTTGGACAAGATTACCCTCTAATTTTAGATATCATTCATCTCGCTGCTCGTCATATTTGCTACAAAATTATGAACAGTGGATCAAACAACTCTTTAGCCCAGCATATCAAGTTGCCGAATCGGTCCGTCGTCCACTGACTTTTATGCCATGCAATATGTACAATGAATTTATTGTTTGTGTGATGCCAACCGCTGCCATATGCTGAACACTAATTACACTCCATCATTATTCACTTTTCGAAACCCATGCTTTTCATCTTTCTCTTTGATTCTGTGTTATTCCGCCACGTCTTTCGAGGCATCTACGATGACGTCCGTATCTTCCGCGACCCTTACCCGTCTGCCAACACCTAACGTCACGGCATGCTTGGTGTTGGTATTATCGTCGGGTTTGAGGTACTCGAACACAGCCATGGCAATGACACTGCTCGGAATGGAACAAAAGAGTCTAGGTCCTATGCCGGCATAGAGCCCTCTCCATCCGCTCTCACGAAGGACGTTGCGAAGGACGTACTTGACCCCTAATCGATCTGAGCTCCTGTTCCCGCTCCCACGAGGCTGTAATCCACTCGTCTCACTGGAAGGTACGGGAGAACTTTGACTCGCCACGAGGGAGGAAATACTCTCGGAAGTGGAGACTTGGAATCTAGTCTTGAGCAAGTCCAGAGGGTGGGCTAGAGAAGTACTCAGTGTCGTCGCAAGAGCTGATCCGATGGCGGCCTGGTATGCTGGCTCCCTGACCCCGAAACTCTGCGTCACGCTTTTCGAGTTTTCGTAGCTGGACCACCATACGGCGTTGTACGGGATGTACACCGCCAATCCCATCGCATAACCACGGTAAAATCCACCGATCCCCTCTGATTTGAAGATGTCCCGTACTTGTGTCCGTAATGAAGCACCACTGCTCGAGCTCGAAATCTGTAGTCGTGCTTTGAGGACTTCCAGAGGCGTCCACATGAATGACGAGATGCCTTCCGCACAGATTCCACTGACGACGTAATTCCCCGTCGTTTCTCCCAAGTATGGCATGAGACTCTCCTTTGCCTGTCGATATGTACAAAGGTACAAGGCGACTGCTGGCGTAGTAATCATGATGCTGATGCCGAGACCACGGTATAAGCCACGAAACGATCTTGCCAATGACTGGTCCGGTGGAAAGAGTGGACGGGTCGTAGAGGTCTGATTCTGGATGGCGATGGTGTCGAGCGGATAGACGAGCATCTTGGACGTCACGCTCGATATGATTGAGGCCGACAAGGTTGGCAAGTCCATGATGAAGTCAAGATGCTGTCAACCACTAATTAAGACCAATTTGACTTGTGGAGCAATCGACTTTCGAGACCAAGGTGCTATATCTTGTACCAGTACTCCTAGAGCTAACGGGGATGATTGT
Organism: Taphrina wiesneri; assembly: GCA_005281515.1. NCBI lineage: Eukaryota > Fungi > Ascomycota > Taphrinomycetes > Taphrinales > Taphrinaceae > Taphrina > Taphrina wiesneri. The sequence goes on from RHGK01000021.1 coordinate 256,815, forward strand.
AGGTCCTGCAAAAATCTGTGTAGAAGCAGAGGCAAGATGTGTTTTGATGAACGTGAGGTCATGTCATGGGCAGAGAAAGAATTCGGAGGCTGAAGTTGGGATGAGACGCGCAAATGCCGAAGTTTCTTGCATCTCCACACCCACAGGCATTATTGAGTCACGATTATATTCACATACGATAGATCTACCCATCTTCCCTGCCTACGCCAGTCGCATCATTCATCATTCAATCGTCCATCGTACTACCAAAGTACTGCTCCATGCGTCTTTTGCACTCACGAAGGCCTCATGTGTGGCAGAATGCCATGAGTCCCGTCACCATTGCCTTCATCGGCGGTCGGCTTCACCACCATACTCATCTCACTCTTCACCGAAGGTGACCTGTTTGAGCGGGTCTTTACAGTACCCTGAGACGACTTCGAGGACACAACTGTGCTGTGCGTATTGTTTCTTACAAGTCCACGTTCTACTGCCAATTTCCGTGCTCGCTGTCTTCTGCGCTCAATCTCCATTTCTTCGGCCAAGCGCAACTCCTCCTCTTCACGTCTCAGCGCCTCCTCATCTTGTCCGGTGCCTGCCTGCAAGTCTATCGATAGATCGGTCTCCACAGCGTCGGGCGCATTCGTGGTCAACAACATATTGATTGAATCTTCTCCAAATAGTTCCACATCTTGGTCCACAATGAAAAGACTTCTTAGCGAAGCATCTGTACTTGTGTCGTTCGTGTTTGCTCTGTTCATGCTTCGATTTGAGTTGCGCTTGAATGGCAGCCGCGACAGGAAAGAGCGCGAGCCTGGGTCTTCTGACAAGAGATGGTCAAATTCGTCGGAGTGATATGCATCAAAGACAAAGTTCTGTCGCGCCTCTCCAGGCACAAATCCTAGGCAGTCCGTAAGCCATGCCGGCCATTCGAAGGTAAATTTGGGAATATGTAGGGCGGGCGCAGACGGTAGTGAAGGTATACAGGAGCGGCAGGAGCGCATGCTTCGTAGGATGTGTCGCTGGAGATCGATACAGTGATATCCCGACGAAAACTTAGGCGCGACAGGTGTCTTCTCCCACTCTTTTAGAGCGCCCTATGAGAATGCGAACGATGCATAGACCAGAGTAATATTCTTGTTCTTGAAGCATCACAGACTCTCATGAACTCCGTTGAGGACATTGCATACGATATCGTCAAGTCGCTCAGACGAGGAATACGATAAAAATAATTCGAGTCACTTCAAATTCAAGACGCAACGACACCTCAAGTTGTCTAGTACTTCAGACCCTGTACGGCATCAGTCATCGTTGGTTCATCATGGCGTCCGTTGATCCTTCGACTCTGAATGCACTTTCTCCAGAGGTCATTGCCAACCAGGCAACCATCAATATTGGTACTATTGGTCACGTCGCCCACGGCAAATCGACTGTCGTCAAAGCAATCTCTGGTGTCCATACCGTCCGTTTCAGGAACGAGCTAGAGAGGAATATTACCATCAAGTTGGGGTATGCGAACGCAAAAATCTACAAGTGCGACAATGAGCGATGTCCACGACCAGGATGTTATAAATCATACAAATCCGACCACCCAATGACGCCTCCTTGTGAGCGTTCTGGCTGTGGTGGTACCATGAGACTCGTCAGGCATGTGTCCTTTGTCGATTGTCCTGGTCACGATATTCTCATGAGTACCATGTTGAACGGTGCCGCCGTGATGGATGCAGCACTGCTGCTTATCGCTGGTAACGAACCATGTCCTCAACCTCAAACCTCGGAGCACTTGGCTGCTATCGAAATCATGAAATTACAGCACATCATCATTCTGCAAAACAAGGTCGATCTGATGAGAGAAGCTGCTGCTGAAGAACACTTTGGCACGATTCAAAAGTTCATCAAAGGTACCGTTGCCGACCAATCTCCTATCGTCCCAATTTCCGCTCAACTGAAGTACAACATCGATGCCGTCCTAGAGTACATTGTCAAGAATGTCCCCGTTCCTGTTCGAGACTACACAGCATCACCCAGACTGATAGTCATTCGATCATTCGATGTCAACAAGCCAGGTGCAGAAGTCGATGAGTTGAAGGGAGGAGTAGCAGGAGGATCTATCCTCACAGGAATCATAAAAATTGGGGATGAAATTGAGGTACGTCCGGGTATTGTGACGAAGGATTCGGAAGGCAAGGTTAAGTGTACTCCTATCCTGTCGCGCGTCGTCACCCTGTTTGCAGAACACAACGACCTCAAATTCGCCGTGCCGGGAGGACTTATCGGAGTCGGTACCAGGATCGACCCTACCCTCTGTCGAGCAGACAGACTTGTCGGTCAAGTATTGGGAGCTAAAGGTAATTTACCATCAGTCTACATCGATCTCGAGATCAATTACTTCCTCCTCAGGCGGTTGTTGGGAGTAAAGTCTGACGAAAAGGGCAAAACGACAAAAGTCTCAAAATTGACCAAGGGTGAAGTCTTGATGGTAAACATTGGATCGACGGCCGTTGGTGGCAAAGTCATGGGTGTCAAGGCAGATTTGGCAAAGATCACGCTGACTGCCCCAGCTTGTGCAGAGAAGGGTGAAAAAATTGCGATTTCTCGTAGAATTGAGAAACATTGGCGATTGATTGGTTGGGCGTCGATCAAGAGCGGTAGCACGATTCCCATGGAAAAGTAGCATTGTTGATAGTGAATAAAGTGGTGAAACAGGACAACATCACAAGAAGTTGCAATTGAATCATGTCTCGCAGAGTGCGTGGTTTGATTCCAACAACTCACGAATCGCTCAGTTCCGATCGCCCCATGATGTTTTTGGACAGAGGGCTCTGCTTGGACATGCCTCACATGTATCATTGATGCTAGTCGAGCGTGACTTCATGGCAGGAACTATCCTGGCTTGGTCGTATGCTAGACTGCATTACTTTTATAAAAGTGTTGTAATTGAAATCACCAGATAAAAGTACAACGATTGAAGGAGAAGATCAAAAGGAAAACCCTCCAGCAAGATCCATGACTCCGTCTGGGTCTACGACCGCTTTGATGGCCCTCAACCGAGCCGCATTCGTCTCACCGTACAGTTGCGCACCAGAGTACGTGGATAGCGCGTAGTTGGGGTACGCCGGGTCTCCGGAATAGATTCCCTCGTCTTGAGCCACTTTTGTCAGGACATCAATACTCGCCTGCATCTGCGCGCGCCAGAACGCATCTTGCGAGGCATCGAGGCTAGACCAGGCAAAGTAGAGGTTCAGTGGTAGAGGCGACGACGCGTGCGGAAACGCGGAATCCACTGCGTGTTGGCCGTACTTTCCGAACGGCTCGAGGTCGTAACTCAGCAGTGAGGCGCCGTGCGTCAGTGCTAGAGTGGAGTAGTATTGCGTTTGGTTGTACACTGCCTCGACGAAGGGCAACGTTAAGTCGTTTGTCATGAGTGTGTGGAAAGCGCCGCGGTGGCCGCCTGAAAGCTGGGCCGGTGTGCCTTGTGAAAAGCTCAGGAAGCTTTGAGACTTTGCCGTGTTGATGAACGGCGTGGTTGCATCGAACGGTGCAAAGGCCGCTGGCTTGGAAGGTCCATCGTAGAATGTCAAGAGAATGGCACTCTGGCCGATGGGTCCGCCATTGAGAGTGGTGATGACTTGTGCTTTCGGGTCAGTGTTGTCTCGCTGAAAGACTGCCGTAGCATTGAGAAGTGCTGGTATCTGATCTGCTGCGTATATAGCGATGCCACCCTAACAATGTCAGTCAAGGGAACCGTGTACACGACTATCCAAGGGACATACGTAAACATCTCCGGCTTGAGGAACAGTGGTCAAGGTCATTTCCGTGACGATTCCAAACCTGTTGAGTCCGCCTTTGAGCGCAAAGTTGAGGTCAGGCGTGCTCGAATCTACTATGGTGATGGTGCCGTTGGGAAGGACCAGCTGGTAGCTTAGAACAGTGTCACACGTCAGACCATATTGATCGGTCAACCAAGAGTAGCCACCACCGAGAGTGAAGCCGGCAGTCCCAGGACCAGAGACTCGTCCTCCGACCACGTTGACATCTGTACCATCAAGGGCAGAGTAAATTTCACTCCAAATCTGAAAGCGTGAGACTGGCAAGATTGTACAAGACCCGGAACAACTTACATTTCCTGTGCCAAAAGTGACGGAACTCTTGTCGGCGGAGAGTGAGATTGACTTGAGACGCACCATGGAGATGAACACGCCAGGCGTACTAGAGAAGCCAGGATTCGAGGCATGTCCACCACACTTCACGGAGAACGGGGTCTTTGTAGCTCCAATAATCTTCATGACTGTAGAAACGTCCTCTACAGATGCGACCTCTACAACGCATGCTGGATTCTGACTCGATGAAGTCATGTAGTGACTTATGTCCGAGTAGTAGTTTGCTGACACAGTGTGACTGTAATAGACATCACCAGAAATTTGGTTATCAATCTGTTGACATGCGGATGGTGCTGCGGCAGCAAGGATACTGTGCAAATGTGCAAGGGCAAGTGCGATGCTGTATCTCATACTTGTAGTGCAATACAATCACTTCCTCAGCTGTGATCTATCGTGGTTGACGAAGTGATGAAGCAAGGTGTCGTTCAGAAGCAAAGTCGTTGATGCACAAGTTCTTGATTGATAGTCAAACCAGACTTAGAGCTTCTATAGCACGGTATCTATACTTTCTGACATCCCTGGTCGGAAGTGTCCTCTTGCGCCTCGTGAAACACGGAATGCTTGATGCTGTCTATGCCTCATCGCGTGAGAGTGCAAAGGTACCGAAGATCAAGATCGATCCCGAGGAGTGGATCGGCGTTTGCGGTTGTGTCACTGATCGGCACATTGGATCGATGGACGAGATGCGGAGTAGCCTTTGTGTTACCTTGGTCATATATGTCTAGTTCAATCATGTCATATATTTCAACAAAGGATAGATGATATGGAAGCAATCTATTGTAGACAGAAGCAGTTTTGAATCATGACACTGTCTCATCAGAGTCGATGACCTACAAAGAACGAGAGAAGTCAAGTGCACCCGAGGGAGAATTTGAAGTGGAGAAACATCAATGGGTAATGATCTGCATGAATCTTTCCTCACAGAATTTCACTCATTCACTCTCTCACAACAACGACCACTGCAATTGAGGTCTCCTTTTGGCCGGTGTCGTACTCCAGACGGTGACCATGCTACGCAAGCTTAATGTCAGTGGTTCACTGTGCACTTGTTGAGCTATTCATGATCGTTGTCCACAATACTGAATGGATGAACAAGTGCATGTGATCAGAGCTTGTATGCAAGTCATGCTGATACTGACTATTGAGAACTATGCAATAGTGTGTACAAATCTGAGCTGTGCTTTGAAATATACCTGATTATATGTACAATACTTTCGTTAAGGAGGAGTTTGTGAGATCTCGCGTGGTAGAAATGATCCACAATCGCACAAACAGTGCGTGATGTCGCTTTCGCCTGATAACCATTCTATCACCCCATGCATTAACAGTCGAGCACTCCTCCGGCAGTCTACACGACTGGACACCCCGCGCTAGCACTGCAATTTATGACTTTTCCGCGCCCGAGTCTGCAGACTTCCCTGGACTCCGTAAGTTGGTAACCATATCCTGTAACTTGCCAAGCGTCGTGCTTAATTCATGCATGACAGACTCGTCCTGTGCTGACGATGGTGGCTTTATTCGAAGCTTGTCGTTGGGATTTTTGAGTTTGCCCTCCTCGTTCAGTTCGCGGAATTCGTCTATTGCATACCTCAGAAAGAGAAACTCTGGACAATGTTGAATTATGCGGTGTTGATAGTCAGAGATCAGACCATAGGGATCCGGCTCCAATGCTTCACCCATGTGCATCGAGCCATGGTGCACACCAAGAGGTTTCCATGCAGAGTCTACCGTATGGTCCTCCAGCCAGCCTTGACTCATACTGAAGGCTGCTGTTGATCGTCCCTCAGGTTCAGGGAACCTCGCCCCTTCCAGATCCTTAAATCTGCGCGTGAACCAGACATCTTCGGGATCTTGACCAGGCTTCCTTGGATTCTCAGTGGTGACTTTCAGTGACAGACTGATGCGCCTCAATGACAGACCACCATTACCTCCCAAGCGGTCAAAGTCTCCTCCGTGGCTCCAGTAAGACGGGGCGCCTACAAAGTCATAGCCAAGCCAATCGTCTACGGTTTGATTCGACTTGGAACAAAGTACCGAGTCCACTTGAAAGAACAACATCCACTCTGCCTCTGGCTGGAATTGTGTCCAGAACCAATTGCTGTTGGCAAGTGCATCCGACAGTGTGCTGGTCTGTTTTGGATTCGGCCGGTACGGAGAGTCAGGACCATCAACCCTCGTGAAATTCAACCGTCCACTTTCAATCTCGTCTCTAAAGCACGGCGCGGAGGTCAGAAGATCGTGATTTTCTGCGCCGGTCCAAATGACGAACGGCCAATCTCGAGGCACGATTGAAAGCCAACTCGCAAGAATGGGAATGAGCATGGGCGAATCGCGTGTCTCAATCATTGTCGCGACTTTGGTCCAGTTAAGATGACTTGTGGTAGGTGCTGGTGGATTCGAGGGCTCAACCGCCTCTTCAGGTGCGATCCATGACTTGAGCCGTGCAGCCTGATCAGATGCACTCGTGACATCGGTCTTAGGGAATACGGTAGAGCTGAGATATCCTAGAATCAAGAGACAAGTCAAACCGATGAGATATTGTGTACGGCGCATCATCTTGGCCCTTTATCGCTCGGAAGACCTCCCTCCCTCAGAACGATAGTTTTGGAAGTCTGTACAGGATGAGTAAACGGATAGAATGTTCGACAGAAGAAGTTGATTATCCTGGCAGCGAAGTAATACAGATACCAGGAGTGAAGGAGGTGGCACTGACAAGAGAGAGGGAATGGCACCACTCCTTCTGCGGGTCAAAATCGTAAGGCTGACAACCTCATACACGGCACGTCAAGTGAGGTACAGTACGGTGACGGTAACACAAGACGTATCAGATCCCGCGTTGCCGCCTGTTGAGTTCAATTCCGTTTGTACACTATGGCCGAAGCAGATGGGCAGGTTCCACAGATCAGCGTAGAAATGGAAGAGAAGGTGGTACCAACTCGTGCTCAACCAATCATTTGAAGTGTGGCTGCTTCTATTCATTCATACCCGTGTTGAAACACGATCAGCGGCAATCAATGAACTTTGGCTGGATTGATCCCTTCAGGCAGTAGCTCCCGCTACTCAGGAACACTGAAATGTTGAGCAATAATCTACAGCCACAGACGCTATGCTGGCAATATTGGCAGTAATGGCATTGCTTACTCAAGTGAGGCACGAGGATCCCGATACTTCTCTGCCATACTTTAGCACAACAACCACGATCAGTGGACCGTCAGAATTGACGTCTGTCTGAGCGACACTACCGAGTTTGTAAAGCAATGGGCGGGTTGCGCAAGACTCGAGGACGGGCAGCGATTCTTCCCACGAATCTGCTGTCCTTGCAGAACTTGTTGAAGAGAGACCCTCCCTCATATCGTGAAGAATTCACACAACAATTGACGCATTATCAAGCTACGCTACAGATATTCAAGCAGAATCCGTCCAACAAGTCGCCTGCATTTTCAGAATTGATTGGCTTCTTGGCACAAGTCTCGTCCTGTTTTCCAGAAGAGACAAAGGACTTCCCGGATGACCTAGCACATTTACTTGCAAAACATCACAATGTGCTGGATATTGATCTGCGCGAGAAGCTTGTACAGAATCTAGTATTGCTGCGAAATAAGAACGTCGTTAGCAGCATTTCACTTCTCAGAACACTTTTCCCGATTCTTGCAGTGACCAACAGCAAATCCCTCCGTGCGCAGATCTATGAGAGCATCATATCCACTATCAAGAGTGAGAACCTCAAAGGCAAGAACACGACATTGAACAAGATGATACAATCTATCTTGTTTGACATGGTACAGAAGGACGAAGCTTCGGGAGTGTGGGCAATCCGATTGACAAAGGAGCTCTGGTCAAAGAACATTTGGGCCGGTGATGCTCGTGTCGCCGAGATATGCAAGACAGCGGCATTGTCTTTACATACAAAAGTCATGCTTGGAGGCATATATTTCTTCCTTGGTGTCGATGCGGATGACATGGAGGATGATGAGGATGAGAGTAATGAGGTCGACCTCCGAAGAATGCAACATCAGGCTGGTATCAATAAGTTGTCCAAGAACCGTGCTCAGAGAGTCAAGAAAGCAATCGTGGCAGACAAGAAGAAAAAAGCGACCAAGAAGACGCCAACACTCCTCAACTTTAGTGCACTGCAAATCTTGCACGACCCACAATCGTTCGCAGAGAAATTGTTCTCCGCCCATTTAGCCAGTAAACGTCCCATGCCGTTCGAACACAAACTACTCAATGTAAATTTGCTTGGAAGATTGATCGGAACTCACAAACTTACCGTTCTATCGTTCTACTCCTTCCTACAGAAGTGGATTTCACCTCATCAACGAGATGTGACCAAGATACTCGCTTCATTGGCAGGAGCGTCGCATGAGTTTGTGCCGCCTGAAATACTGACCCCATGTATCAAAAAGATCGCCAATGAATTTGTCACGACAGGAGTCAGCCCTGAAGTTGTTTGTGCAGGTCTCAATGCGATTCGAGAAATATGTTCTCGTAACCCGCTGTGTATGGATTCGACCTTGCTACAAGACCTGACAGAATACAAGGGATCCAAGGACAAGGGAGTCATGATGGCTAGTCGTTCATTAATCACTTTGTATCGGGATGTTGCACCAGAAATGCTGAACAAGAAGGATAGGGGCAAAGCAGCTGCTATTGGTTTGGCGTCTGGCAGAGCTGAGTCTACACAGTTTGGAGTCGAACGCGGTGTCACTCGAGGCATCGAGGGACTCGAATTGCTTGAAGCACATTACGCACAACAAGCGGCTGAAAAAGGACTTGATCCCGAAGACGTCGCGGACGAAGAAGGGTCAGAGGATGGCTGGGAGGGCTTTGACATTGATGATTCGGATAGTGATGATGATGCTGGTGGTTGGATCAATGTCGATTCAGATGGAGACGACCTGGAATTTAGTGACTCTGATGACGACGAAGCAAAGAAGAAAGATGCAGTGAAAAAGACGGAAAATGAAGACCAGGCAATCACAAATGGTGATGTTGCGGAAAGGAGCGCAGAGGAAATTGAAGCCACTGCCAAGGTAGATGCTGAAGAATCAAATCTCAAGAGTATAGCCCTGACCAGAATTCTGACCCCTGCCGACTTCAAACGACTGGCGGAATTGAAAGCCCAGGTGCCAGGCAAGAAAACGCATCACTCGATATCAGCCAAGAGAGCCGCAGAATCGGGTGAGTTTGTGAACGAACTGGACATTGAAGGCCCCAGGAAGAAGGCCAAGCAGGATCTGGAAGCCCGATTGGCATCCATAGCAGAGGGACGAAAAGACAGAGAGAAATTCGGCTCCAGGAAGGGCAACAGGTCCGAAGAAGGACGATCTACCACCAACCGAGAGAAGGCGAGGAAGAAGAACTTCCTGATGGTGAAGCACAGGAAGGATATCCAGGGCAAATCGATGAAGAAGTTGACAATCAAGCGAAAAGAACTACAGGCGCATATCAGCAGAGGCAAGCGAGGAGGCAAGCGTGGCAACAAGTAAGCATACAACATTTCCATGTACAATACATATACAAAAGTTTCGCTGCTCGACGGTGTAAAACAAAGCATTGGCAGGCCTTATAGATATTCTGATAGATCCGGTAGAACTACAATTCTTCTTCTTGAGCTTGAGCTTGTAATTGCGTCCTTTGATGGTCTAGATCCATTTCTTCTGCAGCGAGGCAAATGACATGTGATTCGTGGCGCAGTTGTCAATTCTGTCATCGTCCATTCGCCGCAGATTCGCTTGTTTCTCTTCTTCTGCTCTACAACAAGTACAGCTCTTTGGTCATCTGTCCAGGTACAGTCCTGGGTGCAATGTTGGAGTATCTCGCATTCAAGAAGTATAAAGCACACCAAGCAAAGAAGGAAGCTACCAAGGCGCAAGACTCAACAGCGCACATTGACTCGATTGAGGACGACCAGATAATCTCAGAGGGAAGCAATGTGACATCAGCGAGCAAGGGCAAATGCACAGTGGAAGAGTCAGATGCCATCAGCACATCTGATGAAATTTTCTTGGAGCGCAACTTGGCGAGTGTCAGCTCACTCGATGCTCCAGTGACATTGAGACAAAGAATTGCTTCTGTAGCGCAACAGTGGCACGGACTCGGGATTCGAGGTCAGAATACAACCCTCAGGACGGACACAACGAGGACACCAATGGACGCGAAGGAAGAATACACGTCAAGCTCCAGTACAGCTTCGCACGATGCAATTGTAGAGACTTCAGAGACTACAGTAGTGGAGCCAGCGATCGGGCCAAGCTCTACAGCGCTCGCGGGAAGGTCACGACCAGTAGATGTCGATGATGAGTCTGCTATGCTAGATAACCCTCTGGCCGATGAGGAGAGTCAAAGAACGCAACTGCAGAAACTGTTGGATGCTTTCAACATGAGCTTGTCTTCCAGTGGTGCAGGAGCCACTTTCTCCGCCGGCCACTCAGCAAAGACCATTTCTGAACGTATGAGCGAAACGTTAAGAGTTTCTACGATCAACGACAAGACGAGAGAGCTCATGTCTGAGTTTGTGCAGATCTTGAAGGACATTCAGAACGGAGCACCGCTTGCTGGTCAAGACCTGGTCAGTTTCTTCGACAAACATGCAGGAGATTTGAAGGCTGCCAGTGAGAGTGTCCCTTCATTCATCAAGTCTCTCGTGCTGAAACTGCTTCCATTTTCCGCCATACCTTCGATCGAAGAGCTGAGCAAGCCTGGTGCGCTGATGGCCTTGATCAAGGGAGTCTTACAGGTGCTCAAAACCAGGTTTCCGGCCTTTGTTGGGGGCTCTGTTCTTACCGTTATGGCAGTTGTCGTTGTTATGCTTGGACTCTTTTATGCATTCAAGCGAGGACGCGAGGAACGCGAGGCATTGGAGACTTCGCCCTTTTCTCAAGTGTCAGCACCTGCGGTGTCTGGTCTGGATCGTGGCAGACAAGTTGAAATAAGCGTGGATGGGGTCCATTATGTCACTGTACTAGACGAAGATGGTATGAGAATACCTTGTCCGGAGGACGAGCGTGGTGTATATTGGGACGCTACAAAAAAGTCATATGTACGGGCACTTGAAGGAAGTACATAGAGCCGGGGCGCTCAAGTCTGCGCAGTACAATTTGGATAGTGGCCTTTCAGTAGCGTAGAGCGTTTTGTGCTTTATAAGATAGCAACCTTGGAATGTTTCAATCCCAGGACTTCAATGTTTGCGCTAAGTCCAATGATGGAATTCCATCAGAAAGTGGGCATTGTGGAGAACGGGAGGGATTCCCTCATGCGCGAGTCATTGGGTCAAAACGAGCAGATTAATACGCGACAAAGTTATGCATGAAAGCTTAACACTTCGCGTGTTCTACAGCTTCATCAGCATTTCAAGACAAGTGGTCGACCCGTCCACTCCGAGATCACAGATCTCGTTGTATAGGTACGAATGGGTATCAAAGGTCTCAATGCCGTGATAGCAGACAATGCTCCAAATGCCATCAAGGCTCTCGAGATTAAATCCTTCTTCGGACGCAAGGTCGCAATCGATGCTTCCATGAGTCTGTACCAGTTCCTGATCGCGGTGAGACAACAGGATGGACAACAGCTTCAAAATGAAACTGGCGAAACCACAAGTCACTTGATGGGTATGTTTTACAGAACACTACGAATTGTTGACAATGGCATCAAACCGCTATACGTATTTGATGGAGCACCGCCCAAGTTGAAGTCCGGTGAACTCGCCAAGCGTATTGCACGCAATGCACAAGCTAGTGCTGATGCTGCCGAGGCCAAGGAAACAGGTACAGCCGAGGACGTGGACAAGTTCAGCAGACGAACGGTCAGAGTGACGAAACAGCACAATGAGGAAGCTAAATTGCTCCTGAAGTTGATGGGCATACCATACGTCGAGGCACCTTGCGAAGCTGAAGCTTGTTGCGCCCAATTGGCGAAGGAAGGAAAGGTATATGCTGCAGCCTCAGAAGATATGGATACTCTATGCTTCAATGCTCCGGTCTTGTTGCGTCATCTAACATTCTCTGAAGCTCGCAAAGAGCCTATCAGTGAAATTCAATTATCGAAGGCACTTGACGGACTTGGCATGAACATGGATCAATTCATTGACATGTGTATACTTCTGGGATGTGACTACTGTGACCCAATCAGAGGAATTGGACCAAAGAAAGCACATGATCTGATACTAGAACATAAAAATATCGAGACCATACTCGAAAATCTTAAGGGAAGCAAGTATGAGGTTCCCTCGGAGTGGCCATACAAGGATGCTCGTGAGCTGTTCCGCAACCCGGATGTCCATCCGTGGGTACGTGTAGGTATGAGTCCATTGGAGGCTGCCCTACGAGATCGAATGAAGCGCAACAAAGCAGCTGCAGCTCAAGCTGAAAAGGACGAACAAGAACAAGTAGCGAAAAAGGCAACGGGCGTGGATCAAAGCAGTACTACCAAAGAAGAATCAGCCGAGGTGGAGGAGGAAGCGAAGGACAATATCGACAAAGCTGCCACCGAGACAAACATTCCTGTCATCGATGCTCACCTCGATGGAGTTGCTAAGGAGAAAGAACCCACTTCAGATTCAGCAAGTCCAGTCCATGTCAAGACTGAATCTAACGGAGACGAGGCTCGGGACTCTGCAGCTCCGGCTCAGGAAGTGGACGCCTCACAAGCCGGTCCAAAAGGTGCAGTCAAATCACAAGATACCACAGAACTTCCGACAAGTGATGGAGCCGACGTCAATCCATACGAGACGGCTGTCATAGTGAAGGACTTGTCAGCTTCGCAATCACCTGAAATTCCACGCAAAAGAGTCCAGATCAACGATCTCAATCTCGAATGGGTTGATCCTGACATTGAAGGCCTGATAGCATTCCTGTGCACAGACAAAGGCTTCGCCGAAGATCGTGTCAGGAGCGGGGCTGCTCGACTGCAGAAAGCAACGAAACAAAAGCAACAAGGGCGTCTTGATGGCTTCTTTAAGGCCCAGCCAAAAGCTTCAGATGATGCCAAATCAAAGCGCAAATTGGAGGACAAGAAGACGGCTGACAAGAATGCGAAGAAGGCTAAGACAAAAGGAGCAGGGAGAGGCAAAGCAAAATAATGACTGAGTGTATGTGGTCGCGATAGTAATGACATGACAACAAGAGAATACCTATGAAAGTTGTACGTGATTTGCACAGTGAGGACGACCGTTGAATTTGTCGTCCAGAGCTTGCTTGTGATGCTCGGTTAGAATTGCCTAAAACGTGTTTCTCTACTCAGAAACTCTAGATTCCTCGAGAACAACGACAAACGTCATTTTACATTCAACCACGACGATGTGCATTGAACTTGGAACAATTGATATCTGATAACTCGTCGCATCACATCAAAAAATCATCGAAACTTCTCCATACATTACTTGTAATCATGGGCTCTAGCACGCCAGCATTGAATGTGTCACCACTAGATCCTAATGCCGGAGCAGTGCCTGTGCCATCTGGAAAAGGCACGCCAGAACCACACGACAAATCATCCATCGGTCACGACTTGAACTCCGCACATGTAAAAAAGGACGACATTAGCCGGACTTCGTCGCCGGGCATGGGAACGGGCAACAAGTCTGCGGACTCTGGTCCACCAAATTGGCAAAATCAAGACGAGATTCTAGATGCTGCCTCGCACGGCGACTCTGTCAACGGTCAAAAGTCGCATGCGGACGTGGAGAAGCTCGAAAAGGAGCAGAGTGTTCAGAGTCAGGGCGGAAAACAGTCTGGTCCTACCGGACTATTGTATGGTGAGCGAAATATGGAGGAGGAAGGAACGAGTAAGCACGACAAGATGCAGCAGGACTTGCTGGATGGTAAACCGTCTCGTGATGGAGAGGGATCCGCTGGCTTGCCATTCGATGCTGGGCAGTGATGCGCTGGTGCTCGAAGTGAATAGCGGAATGAAAATCATGTACATTACAGTACGGAAGTGTAATTCAATGATTGATTGATGTCCATTTATGGTAAGATAATTCCAGGCCAAGGGAAGAAGTCAAGCCCAAGGAGAGATGACTTTTGAGCAGTACGATATGATCTGACCTCCATGTGCTTGATTGTGTTCCAATCGAGACTAGTTGAGATGCAAATACCAGAGAGCAAGTTGATCGATTCTCGGCACGCCGAGTCTAACTTTGCCATGATAATCAATGTCGACACTTTCTCCCTCGAAGAAGATGTATGGGGTCGGCTTGGCCAAGTTATATTGATGCCAGACTGGGACCGGCTCCATGCCATCGAATTGGCGCCTATTTTCAAATTCATACATGCCTTTATATAGGAGATAGCCACCGCCGAATACGATGACGAACCCTGCTTCGGCTGGACTCATTCCATATCCGCATCGACAATTATGATCTGTACTGAGTGAACCATATCGTGGCGCATTTGGAGGAAGTCGACCACCAGGGGACATTGATACAACCGGATGGTGATATACTGGATATCCCCATGCAGTGTTCACAGGATGTCCCATAACTGGACCGTGTACAGGAATGCCCTTGGCATGCCCTCCAGGAGGATCTGGTTCTTGTTTTGGTTTCGGTTTTGGCTCTGGCTCTTCCTTGGGCTTATGATGATGATGAATGTGGATATGAGGGAGATGCACGCTTTTGTCATCGTCATCTGAGACAGGATCAGCCTTGTTATGATCTGGTACAATATTGTTATTTCCCTGGGATGACCGCTTCCGAGATGAATTCAATGCTGCAAGCAACTCTGCTTCGTCGCTCATGGCCTCGACTTTGGCACCAGTCGGGTTACCGCACTCATAAGTTCTAGCATCCTCCCACCTAGCCTCAGTATCCGTCATTCGTGCAATCACGAATGAGACGAAGCACAAACGTCCAAAGTCTTTACCGTTTGAACATTTCCAGGCTTCTACAGCGACAAGTCGTTCACCACGCCTATGATCGATGTCTGCTCTCCAGTTGATTCTGAACTTGGCCTGCGAACCATGAGGAATGCCTACAGGACCAATTTTCGGGTCTGGCCAGTCATAAGCGAACTCGAGATATTCTGGGAGCTTATTGGCATGACAGATGATTGCCATTAGTGCTACAGGATACCTGTATGGATTATCCGTCCACGGATTACTCTCTCGCGTACCCCATTGATCAGACCTCATCCATGTGTCAGCTCTCACACATTGAAGCCAGGTTGCTACTAGGACCACCAGTTTGGGCCCGAATGGTGAGATAAAAAACATTGGTGGTAACTCGCCTTATTGGTCTGAATATTGGTTAGAGCCTTCATTTTATATCTAGCAGCCTCAAGAAGAATTTGCTAGCCAGATGAGGATCATCGCTTCATACAATTATGTGACGTACACCACAATTTGTATATTACTTGTATGTGTCGCAGCTACTATTACCCAAAGAACCTGGTAAAGGCGATCTATACTATGCCGATCAAGAAGATGCCAACGATCCTCATAAGATTTATGTTCTGGTGCCAAATACTGAATCTCCCGCTCGCAAGCCAAATTGTATTGAGTATTCTTCTCTGTCCCATAGCTCATGACACCGCGATACAATTAATGCTGGCAAGCAGAGGAGGATTTACAATTCCCAGCATGGCGAACAAAGCTCGGGCAGCATACCGATGGAACAGTCGGTACTTGATACAGACCGCGGTATGAGAATGATCTGGCCTGATTTATGTCTTAGAAATGTCGTTCACGGTCAAAGATTCGTGAGAAACACGAAGCCCTCCTTATTCTCTGCACCTTAGCGCCGGCCTCGGACTGAATCTCAGTTGCTTAAAGATATCAGATTTACACCTTATTCGCTGGGATCTAGCATCACATGATTCAAATTTGCAATTTCCTCCTTGACTCTTCCGAATGCCGAATTTGGACAAGATTTCCGCAAGTGTCTGGTTCAGTCGACAGCGCCTGGCTGAGCGTGTTTGGACACAATCTATGCTGAGCCGAGTACATCTGATCGTCGAGCGGATGACTTGTCAATCACACTATAAGCAGTCAAGAGATATACCAATTTGAGAAAATATAGCTTTAAATGCAATAGACGTGGACTTCACTGATTTTACTATTTTGGGGCACAATTCTATTCGAAGCTCTGGGAAGCTCTATAGTGCGATTGTGCTTTTGATCAGCAATTTGCCGCCTGCAATTTCGGTATTTGGTAGAAAGCAGATTGATCCTGAAAACGGCGGAAATGCTTGATCTTTAGCTATGTGACAAGCACATTGGCTAAAGAACTACCACCAGTGACATCTGTTCCACTGAGATTCATTTCGATTGAGGAACGAAACTATAATTGCAGCATCGCTCTAAACACTGCTACGGAACATGAAGACTACATACCCCTGGATGTTTATCGGTGCTCTCAAGTTTGTACTTTCTGCGCCTGATATTTCGACATCGGACAAGGCTTTGCAGATGATAGACGCAGAACACAACTTGTTTCAGAAGCAACGCGACAACAATCTCGCCGGACAAGGACTTTCAGACAGGATGAAAAATGAAGCCCCCAGTGCAAACACTTTCGATGCAGTCGCAATGACAATTCAGGAGTATCGGATGTGGAATAAGAAACTACTGGCAACCGTCCACTACAACTGCGATGTGGGCGGCCGTCAATCAGAAGAATTCATGTGGTCCGCATCTTGGTCACGCGAACACAATAAAGTGACAGTGAAAGAACTTAAGAATATCGAGTATTGGGACCCTGAAGTCGAATACGATCGCCACTCCCACCCACCCTACTTTGATGCACAGTGGCATCATACAGCTCGTTGTTTCCGACATGGAAATCATGCATGCCAGAACACCTTCAATGGATGGATTGAAGGTTGGATTGTTCAGGGTAAAGGTCTTCTCATGTTGCAAGTCAAACCTGAAGATGATAACGTTGGCAAGAAACAACCATATGTCTTACAATCTTGCATATTGTATCACCCTGGTGGGCCGTTCTGCAAGATTCCTGAAGGTCATAGAGCAACATATTGCCCGATCGAGGGAATCGATGTGGAATTAGTAGAATAGAGAAAGCAGCTCTAGGAGCTTTCAATGCGTCGTTGATCATTTCTGATTGCGATGGCATTTATCTCGCAAGGTACTGTTGAGGATTCTTGTAGAAAGCAGACACGATCCTGGTTTGGCGCAATTTTTCTCGAAGTCATCAAAATTGTATCATTCGTTTGTCATGGGGGTCAGCTATCTTGCAAGTCCGCGTTGCTTTGATGATCACAACTGCACTCCAATTCACCTAGTTTTTCCCTTGTCCTCATCACATAGATTCAGGCTTTTCCAACAGTGCAGCACGGTTCAAGTACAGCCGATGAAGAAAATGGGAGCATCGATTTTCCTCTGCTTTTTCTTAGTGCTCGCCTTTTTGCATGAAACACAATCTGCAAGGACAATCGTTACTCAGGAGACCAGCGTTCCGGCCATGTCTAAGAAAAGAAATCTATCTGGCACGCACTACCAGAAGAGTGTTCAGTCCTCTGTCCTGCGAAGTACACTTCACGACCAAAACAATCTGACTGAAGTAAGAGTTACACAGACACTTGACCGCATTTTGCGTCAGAAGAATGCAGCTGAGTTGTCCAAAAGGGTCTTAGATCCCGTAGACTACGGTAAAACAATGATCGCAAAAGTGCACTATACCTGCGCTATAGGCGGGAGACAAAATAGGATTTTCATCTGGAGAGGAACATGGGTAGAAAAGGAAAACAAGATTCGGCTTGCGGGCGTCCTGCATATTAATGGTTGGCATCCTGAAGTTGTTTTCGATACGACTGTGAGTCATTTCACAAGTCAGTGGCATCACACGAGTGAATGCATACAACACGGGTTTTATCGATGCAAGTATCAATTCAATGGTTGGGTCGAAGGTTGGGTAATTTTTGGCCTAGGCACGTACATGATGCTGAACCGTGACCCTACACTGAATGTACAAAAACAACCTCATGTGCTGCAGCACTGCGAGGTTGTGCATTCGCCTGGAGGGTATTGTCCGGTGCCAGAGGGTACCTTGGCTCACTACTGCAGGATCAGCAGAGTTGACGTTGCCCCTGTGTGACTCGTATCCGTCATTAGTACATGCCGGGAGTGACACATCGGGGAATGCTTGCAGATGACTCGTCAAGTCTCATGTGGTGTCTCGAGTCCGAAGATCGCACATCACAGAGATTGAGAATACACAGATCGACAACGTGCTTCTCTTGTGTTTTTTGTATTACGCATTGATGATGTCAAGGATTCCTTCGATAGGTAGTCAAGTACCAATCAAAATCCACCATAAGACATGAGCAATGCGAAACGAGTCAGTCATGTGTGTTTATGCTGTAATCACATTGGCTGAGGGCTCTATCTGTAACGAGTAGTCACAGCCTGATCCACAGCTGCTCTTTATACCGTGATCACGCATGATCAATTAGTGTCGGTCTTGACTAGGAATATTCAGGCTTGAGCCCATCTTCTGAAAACTACCAAGGTGTTTCGTCACCTTTTACTGAAGCATCATCGATAACCGATTTGATTCGAAGATGCTTAAGGTCTATCTTCTAACTCTTCTTAGCATAGCAGCGGCTGCCATCACTCCAGCAGGAGCTTTCAATCCTGAGGAATACAATACAAGGCGAAAGCCTCTGGAACCTGGTTTGCCAAGAAGACGTAAAGAAAATCCTGGTAACAGCTGTGTTGACTGGAGCCCGCCCTAATCGCCCCAAAGGAAGTCAAATCGATACTGAATCAATTACGATAACGATGAGGAGATTTTTTTCCTCGTTGACAAGCTGACCGTACAAGTCGACATGTCTGCTCCATACGGTGGTCTACACCGAAAACTCACTCTTCACATCTCCAATGGCAGTTCTCGGCAGCGAATCATCTTTGTTAGTCTATTGAAGACAATTGACAACAACGAGCGTCCGGGGACCAAAGTGTCCTCGACCATACCAGTCCCTACCGCTCAATTACTTTCAACGTGCCTTCCATCTGGGTCAAAGGTGATTTAGCGAATATTTGTTTTACAATTCTGGACCAGGATAATCTGAATATCCTGGAAGACCGAGGACTGGCTGTATATACGCTCAAATGAGGGCGCGTGTGATACAATTACTTATGTTGTCAAATGCTCAAACGTAGCAAAACAAATTCTATAAATACCAAGGTCTCAGGCTAGTGAACATCACACTCGTGAAGAATTTGACATTGTTCATGCATCATTCGTCTTTCTTCATGATCATTCGGTTGCGCGTGAATGTATATGCCGACACATCACTTGTCATTAAGCTTCGATTTGATGTTTTA
Source organism: Taphrina wiesneri (assembly GCA_005281515.1). Lineage (NCBI taxonomy): Eukaryota > Fungi > Ascomycota > Taphrinomycetes > Taphrinales > Taphrinaceae > Taphrina > Taphrina wiesneri. The sequence continues at coordinate 276,236 of RHGK01000021.1, forward strand.
GCGATATGCATATATAACTCTTTCCATATGCATGCGCGCGGTATGCATACTTGACCACCCGATATTTCATGGCTACGATGTGCGGGTACGATTTCTGTACTCGGCTGCACAAACCTCGGCTGTCACCATGAATGCTACTATTGCAAATCTGACATGTGATTTCGAGCGAACCAATCTCGCATGGCAAGCTCAATTTTGCGCTCGTGTGCATCTCGTCCATTTTTATCATTGATGCAACTTTACAGTCCACAATAGATTAATTCCTACATATTAGATATTTGTCCCTTTCTCTGGTGAGTGACACGGCAGTTGAGTATGTTGGAGGTGGACGATGTCTCATCTCAAGAACAATCAGGCGTTCCGTGCTGGGACACGCCAGCAGGCCTGATTAAGGGGTTCGTTCATGATGGTATTGCGCAAGCAAGTGGCATAAGATATGCCACAGCGGAGAGATTTCAGGTTCCCATAGCTCAACCTCGAGTGACATCCACCATCTTCGCTACTACAGCCTCTCCCGCTTGCCCACAAGCTAAGGATCTTTTCGCCGATGCCATGAAAGCGAAACCACTAGAAGAAGTACTTGGCTTTAGTGAAGATTGCCTCCGGCTTACTGTTCGCTGTCCCGCAGCTGGTACAAATACACATAGCAAATTGCCAGTCTTGGTATGGTTGCACGGAGGATCGTATTGCAACGGAGCAGCGGATGCTCCATCGTATGACACATCCTTGTTGGTGAAGACGGAGAGCGTGATCACAGTTAGCATCAATTACAGACTTGGGCTGTTGGGATATTTGGATGGCCAAGACAAGAAACCTGCAAATTTGGGGCTGCTTGATCAGATTCTCGCCTTGAAGTGGATACAACAAAACATAGTTGCTTTTGGTGGAGATGCACACAACGTAACTTTATTCGGACAATCTGCTGGTGCGGATGCTATCTTGCATCTGATGCTGATTCCCTCCGCTGAGAATTTCTTTCAGAAAGCTATCATACAAAGTGCTCCTTTTGGAGTGCTGAGGCAGCGTCAAGAAATGCTCGCCGCGATGCGCAAAGCTAGCCATAAGTTGTCCGAAGACGCCTCGCTTGAAGACATTTTCAAGATGCAGGAAGAGGCAACCATAACGGCTAAAAAGTACGGCTTACCAGGTTACATGCCCTTCGGTGTGCAGTATGGAGTATATCCACTGCCTAATGAACAAGACTTGGACAAAGCTTATGCTCGAGTAGCGCCGAAGATCAACATAATGATTGGACATACACGGAGAGAGGTGGCTGCATTCTCGTGTGTGGTACCCTTGCTACGCACATTACTTACATTACCACTGGTCAGCTCTGTTGTTGAGCGTCTGGTCGTTGGAAAGCTGACACGTTCCATTTATGGGGACGGTTGTGACAAATTCATTCAAAAGTACAAAGCTGCTGGAGGCTTCGGATATGCTTACCTTCTTGATTCGGTTTCGCCTAATAAAACGATTTCAGCAGGACATTGTACAGACCTTCCTCTGCTGTTTCGAAATCCTTCAGATTGGAACAAAACTTTGTTCGCCAGTGGAATCTCTGCCGCAACACTAGAGCGACAAGCTACTGATGTTAAATCAATCTGGTCGCGATTCGCTCGCAGCGGGATTGTCGTGGAAGTCAATGTACCTGGATTCATTTGCATAAGAAAAATCTGATATCCCTGACATCGAGTGAAAGAAATCAAAGTGGAGAGAAATACACGGAGCTTTTTGGGCGGAGAGATACACGGCACTTTTTGGACAAGAAGCTCACATCTCTTTTTGACGTTGTCCAGTTTATGTAAACTGTATAAGTGGGCACTGTCGTGCATACATTGTCGCACAGAACGATAAAACATTTCAATTGTAACCCACATCGACTCGCTCATTATATGCTGCTTGATCTCAAAACTAGTCGCTTCATCTTCGACTGTGTGTCTATGTCTTTGAATTGCCAGTAAAGTCTGATGCGCTTACGCTCGACTGGCTATTTCAATCATCAAACATAAATTGGATACCTACGACTCCTCTGAAGACAGTTCCTGCTTTTCTCCTCCTGATGTGGCGCGATCGAGAAGTCCATCCTTATCATGGTGCCCCAAGACACACAATGTCAGAAGACAGAGCATCATCGGCACAGCGTCCAGACCAATGATAAATCCTTGCGTAACATTGAGATGACCGGTCCAACCTTCCAGCAGTTCGACACATCGATAGATGTTTCTCAGGAAGATGAGAAGTGTTGCAACAACAAGGACAGACAGAACAGAATTTCGAATAGCATATGCGTGTCTTTGTGACCAAACACGCGTGATGAAAATCAGTCCGAGAATCACGAATGCACTCATGCCAGCAATCTGAACGAAAACTCCAGCCACCATGATATTGGTACCTTTGTCCTGCGCATCGGTGGTCGTAGCTCCAGCGGCGATACCACCACCAGCAGCTTGGAGAATGAGACTGAGGAGATCGATGCAGCTGAAAAGAATAAGATAGTGTTTAGCAGGTAAGACTGATCTTTCCGGAGCATGCGTGATGAGAACTCCAAGTATAACATAAAGAGTCGCACTCCAAAAGACTGGTCCGATGATCAAGCATGTGATTTGCATAATGAACATGCTCGAACTACATGTCGCAGAATGAGCTACTGCACGGGCGATCCATCCGAGAACTTCCAGTAACCCGCCAACAGTGATGGTCAAATACCAAAGCCTTTTCCTAATACTCAGATACAGTGAGTACAAGGTCAAAATGCCGAAGAGAATTGGAAACACAACCCCAGCGGCCAGGGAGGGTATATATCCATAGCCTCCGATTGTAGGATCACACACCGCGACTGGTGCAGACATCTTAAGTTTGAGAAAGAGCCGATTGGTCGTGTGTTATTGAAAGCTACTTTGGTCGACTTGATTGTCAAGAGATTATCGTGGTCGGGATCGGACACTATTGCGATGATGAGGGGCGAACTGTTGTTATGTATTCGAACTGAACAAGGTGGAAGACGTTGGACAATGAAGTTCGCAGCAGGCTAACAGCGCAATGCAGTGTATAGATAGGAGGCGGAGCTGCGCACGGGACGGATGTAACAGATCCGGAACCAGAAGAATCTTGAGAAACCATCTGCCCAATCATGTCACTAAAAGCTCAGATCCGGTACCCTCAGACTCATTCTGCAGGTTACACAGAGCCGAGACCCACAAGTGATACGATGCAGACGAGCAGAAGGTCCGATCTCGAGTTTGTGGTCTACAGCCACCGGCAGCCACAACTGTGTAGATCAATCCACATTCCACGCCGCCAAGCCACATACAAAGATCACAACCTCAAGGCTTGCAGTATGAGTAAATGCACAACAAAAACACAATGTGTGTAGATCAAATTGTGTTATCATATGCGCTCTGTAGTCGGACATTGTGCCTCTAGCTTTAGTCCCAGTCTTCTCTGCAGACAACACCGTCACGGTTCAGCTTTCTCTATGATAAGGTAATTTCATGCGTTTGATTGCCGTTGAGTTGCTATAGATTAAGAAGCAAGGTCAAAGTAGAGTAAGACCACAACGAGATGTTCAAACTTATTTCTGTTTAACTTTGAAAGACTCAATCACACACGATTTTGACTCCCCAAAGTTTGCATCTTTTCTTCTTGAGCCATGGCGACAAACCAGTTAGGGTTAGGGTTAGGGTTAGGGTTAGGGTTAGGGTTAGGGTTAGG